>JAOWBJ010112487.1:0-13952 GCA_028566335.1 Monarda citriodora | reverse complement strand
TCTCTGACACAATACAATATAATAATAATATATATTATTAAAATAATCCGCGCCCGGTCTCGCCGAGACCGGGGCTGCTGATGCTCTTAGAGTTCATATAGGTGAAGATTTTGTATTATAGTCTAACTCCAAATATGTATCTATAAATAGGGGCTATGATAGATTGAGAGGGAGAGGACAAATTGTAAAGGCTACGGCCTTCGGCCTCAAGCAATAAAAGATCCATACAATCTTGCTCCGTGGACGTAGATCTATCTCAATAGATCGAACCACATAAATCCCTTGTGTTCTTTTACATTCTTGTCACAAACCGTTCAAATTCTCCACGAAATCCCTTGTGTTCTTTTACATTCTTGTCACAAACCGTTTAAATTCTCCACGAAAATAAGATCGAACGGTACATTTATTTTTTCTTTTTAATTTTACTTTTAGGTGTCTATTTACTCTCAAACCCAATAACTATTATTTAAATTAACATCTAATTTTTTTATTTTTAATTTGCTTAATAAATTCATTTACATTCCAACACAAACACAATTTATATTCAATTTTTATGATCGTAATCCAAGGACAACACGCTAGTTTTTTAATTTATATATATTACATATTTCGAAAAAGCTTAGAAAGAAACCTAGAACCACACAATAATAAGTGCTAGCCCCATCACGCGCACATAAATAAAATATACTACCTCCATCTCATTAGATTAGTCCTGATTTCTTCTTTGGTCTATCTCACTTATTAGTCTCATTTCCTAAAATAACAAAAAAAATGTGGCTACAATTAACTCTCCCTCCTTAGAATTAATTACAACCACATATCTCACTTTTCTTAGTTTGCGTACCCGGCCAAACTAAAACTATACTAATGAGATAGAGGTAGTATAGTGTTAATCCTCCAACATAATTACAATTATCAACATTATTGTAAAAAATCGTTGTAGGCGGCGTCTAGACGCCCGCCAGCTGCTTGCCGCAGCGTAAACAAGTAAATCTGATGGATTAGGTAGGCTAACGCCTAGCCATGATTTTGCGATGATTAGGGCGACCATTTCCGCCTAGGCGGCCGCCTTTCTGAATTTTAAATGTTGATTTCTTTCAACTTTTTTATTTAAATTAAATGTTTGTTTTATTTTTATTTTGAATTTTGGATAATTTAAACTTTAATTATTATTATTATAAATGGAATGTTCAGATTTATGTTGGTCTAATTTAGGGATATTATTGTAACTGTTCAAATTTAACGTTTTAGATTGTGCAATTTGTTTGAATAGTAAAACTGATTATGTGATTTTATTGGTGGTGGAACTGTTGAAATTTGTTCAGATCATGGATTAATATTAGGTAGTATAAATCATGACAATGAAGTAGACATACAAATGTTTGATTAATTAAGGTCGTCTCAACAACTACTGAGGGAACAAGAAATATAGTGACTACATTATGCTAGGGTTGAGCATTAGAGGTTTGTGGAGCTTAAGAACTACAACTAGAACTAGAATCACCTATAATCACTCAATCACAGCAGTGGAACAAGAATTATGGTGGCTAATTAACACTTTAATTTATACATTTTTTATATTTATTAAATATATATAAAATAACTAAATAAAGAACGTCTAGGCTCCGTCTAAGCACCACCTAAACTCTCAAACGCTAAGCCCCCTAACCGTACGAGTTATGACTAGCGTCTAGCGCCTCTCGCAACCTTGATTACCAATAAGCGGAAGTTAGTTTTAACACCTTGTAATAGTAGTAAAGTTATTATTTAAAAGTAATTTTTGTTTATTGAGAATGACCATTTTAGAGACCGCTTCTAACACATAAACATCATACTGCATCCATCTCATAATATTTGACTTAATTTGATCAACATAAAAATCGAAAAATGAGATGATATGTAGTTGTATTAATTATGAGAAGAGAAAGTTAATTGTGACAAAATATTCTTTACCGGACTTAGAAAGAGGACAAGTAAATTATATAGATCTAAAATAAAATAAAAACAAGTATAATTAGACGGAGGTAATACGTACTAGCAACAAATTAAATATCAAAACAAACAGGACCAGATGAACGTTTGTGTTACCCTAGCGGTAGCGGCTTAATGTGGACCAAAGGTCTCGGATTTGAGTCCTTTATGACACGGCTTTTAAATTTCTTATTAATTTAATTAAAAAAATTAGACTAGAGTATATAAATATTGATTTTTTAGTAAAATTTAAAATATTTGAAGATCGTAGGTATTAATAACATGTCATCCACGATATATTTGACAATGCTATACTAAAACTTTTCCTAAATTTATATTATATTTGTATAATTTATTTTTTTAAGCAAAACGCTATACTCTCTAGTCCACACATGGCATTATACATCAAATTGAGAGCATAGTAATAGTCTTCTATATGTGATACCTTTTGAGTTTTTCTATCATATTTTACTTTGGTTATAAATTTTGGACATGTAGTATTTTTTATGCATGGCGTTTAAAATAGAAAATATGGCGTCCCACCAACTTTTACGGACCCCTTATTTTTTAAGTCAAAATAAACCTAAATCCTTGAACTTTGGGCCGTGTTTCGAATCGAAACCGAACTTTAAAAAAATCATATAAATCCCTGAACTTTGCGGGGTTCTTCAAATTCAAACCAACCTGCTGACGTGGCGCAGACGTGGCAAGGGAAATCACGCCACGTCATCATCTTCCTCCCCTAGACGAGCCACGTCAGTGCCGATGCCCCCACCGCCGCCAGACCGTCGCTCGTCGGTGATTTTTTTTCGCGATCAATTGGGTCGAACCCATACATGGTCTTGAAGCTCTCAATGTGAGGATTACAGATCCGGTGTTATTTTTACGATTTGAAGTTGTTTTGACCCCCGTATATGAGCTCAAAGTTTTGAAAAACCTTAAGTTTTAGTCGGAATCGTTCCGGTGCTCGTCTTCAAAATCCCACTTCATATTCTTGTTCTTTGGCTCAAAATACTTGAAATGGAGTGTTTATTTGTCCGATTTGGTTGAGTTTTGAGTGAGTTTGGAATTTGAAGTTTTTGTGGAACTTTGACCTCATATACGGGGTCAAACAACTTCAAATCGTAAAAATAACACCGGATCTGTAATTCTCACATCGAGAACTTCGAGACCATGTATGGGTTCGACTCATTTGGTCACGAAAAAAATCGCCGGCGAGCCCGGTGGCATCGGGCTGACGTGGCTCATCTAGGGGAGGGAGACGATGACGTGGCGCAATTTTCCCTGCCACGTCCGTGCCACGTCAGCGGGTTGGTCTGAATTTGAAAAACCTCGCAAAGTTCAGGGATTTACAGGGATTTTTTTAAGTTTGGTTTCGATTCGGAACAGACACCAAAGTTAGGGGATTTAGGTGCATTTTTGCCTTTTAATTTTTTGGCACGCTTTAGAAGATAAAGCGGACGCTTCTCTCTATCTCAACACGATTTGTACATGTTGAAGCGACCTCTACACTTAGAATCTTTTCATCATTTCTAAGAGTAAGCTAGCGCCCGTGAAAGCTTAAAGCGTTCGATAGCGTATCAAATTCAAATTTGACTAACTCGACTTCAAAAGTCAAAGATTATGTGTCAACACGAGATACACAACGGATGAATCAATACAATATCTCGGAAATTTGCTGCAACATAGTACAAAAGGCATGGCCTTTTCCTGAAACTGAAGGTTTTCTTTTCGGCAAAAGGACACCTAACCTGCCTACACAACCTCCTTAAATAACTGCATGGTCTGTTACATGGAGGAAATGAACACACGCACCAAGTCATCTAACGGATACATGACCATCTTCAACTATAAATATGACTACTACTCAACATGCTTAAATCGCCCAACTATCAAGAGATCACTCTACACACAAGCTCGTGAATCTAGAATCATCGCACTTATAACTTTTGCAACAAGTTAGAGTTAGTTGAGTCTTTAGAAAGATATCAACTTCTTTCGAAGTATAGTAGCAAAAACTATACCTCCATCTTTGGTACTAGAGAATATGTTCTCAGCTCAAGAAGGAAAGAAACCTACTCTTAGCATTTGATTTTAAAGCCTAAGGTTTCTTTCGTTGTTAGAACTTTCATTTGTTAACTCCAAACTGAAAAAGGTTATTTGTATCGCCCGCTCGCTAGGCCGAAGTAGCTGATGCTTAGTCTGGTTGACTAGGTCACTTCATTGGGAAGTTTAAAACTGAGACATTGTAACTTCACGGGGAAGGTTAAAACCTTCATGTTGCCCACTCGCGAGGTTGAATTCGCTGATGACTTAGTGGGTTAGCTAAGTCACTTCATTGGGAAGTATAAAATCAATACGATTTCCTTCTCAGTTTAGGTAGAAGAGTGGGTGTAGGAGTTTGTCTCTGAACCACTATAAATCATGTGTGTGTTATTGCTTTTATATTATGTCATTTATCACTTACACACTTACGCAATTTGAATGCTTCTCTTTTACACGCCCAATTTTGAAAAAATAGTTTAATCAATCCGGAGATATCAAAAGAAAAAAAGGAGTTTTGTAGTCTTTGGAAAAAAGTGGGGAGTTCACATTTGCTTGAAACAATTCCCAAATAACTATTTTACGTCTTTAAGCTCGCATTTAACCTTTTATTATACCCCGCCAAAATTCTGATTGTTGTGAATAACGTACCAAAGCCACTTCGCCTATTTCATCGAGCATATTAGTATCCATGATATTAGCATCACTATTCTTTGTGTTAGCAGTAAAATTCACAAAACCGGTTTTAATTAAAGCAAGATAATATAAGCGAGTATAAATAATTGTCCACCAAATTCCGCAAGTGCTTAACTTTGTGCCTAGCGATCGCTCTAGAAGTCAGTCTTCTGCTAGCGATCGCTCAGCCTATTAGAAGCGATTTTGTGATGGGGTAAAAATTATTTTCAACCGAAAAAATTTAATAATTTTACATACGTGTATTCATCATCTTCTACATGTGTGACATTCACGGACCATCATATGTATGTATATTTCATTCATACATAATATTGTAACTTTGCAAATTCTTGACGATATATAATTTCATTATTGTGTTATAACATTCACGGACCCCAAGGACGATGAAGAGCCTCGGTATGATGGTGTTATCACCAAAATCACCAGACTACCAGTGGGGAAGACAAAATCTTCCCTCAAGACAAAATGCCGAAGTCTCACTTCGGGATAGCCCGCCAACAAACGTCTCAGGAAGTAGGAGGCGATAACATTCTCCAAGGCCGATCCGGTGCCGGCCATCACACCGCATCAGGGCGCCATTGTCATCCAAGCCAGAGTGGCAAACAAGCTTGTCCACAGGGTGTTTGTGGACACTGGAGCCTCGGCAAGCATCCCGTTCAAGGAGTGCTTCGATAGGCTGGAGATCGACGCAGCTCGGTTAGCGCCCGCGCCACTGCCACTGAAGAGCTTCGTCCAAGAGGATACCAGCCCGGAAGGCATAGTTACTCTTCCAGTTATAGTGGGGAAGGCTCCGACCAACTCGACGACCGTAGTGTAATTCTTCGTCGTCAAGGCCCACTCCCCCTGCAATATCATTCTTGGGCGGGACTGGTTAAATGCGGTCAAAGCGGTATGTTCTACATACCACCTGACTGTCAAAATCCCGACTAAGGGAGGAGTCACATCCATCCAAGGCAACCAGAAGAGAGCCAAGGAGTGCATGCAGATTGCTCTGCGAGGTGCGGGGTCCTCAGCTCGGCACCATCAAGCATAGCAATCACAACAACCTAAGGAGTTGAAGAAAAGGCTCCTTACGCCGAACTTGATGGAAGTTCAACTATACGAGGACGATCCAACTAAAGTCATCAAGGTCGGCTTTGCTGTAGAACCAAATATCCGGGATCAGGCCATCCAGCTCCTTAGGTCATACCGAGACGTGTTCGTGTGGTCACCCCTCGACATGACGGGGGTGTCGCCGAACATAATCACATACCAGTTCAACATCGACCTAGAGGTCAAGTCGGTGTGACAAAAACAGCAGCTCTTCGCCGCGGAAAGGAACCAGGTGATACGTGACGAGGTCCAACAGTTACTGAAGGCCCAAATACTCTTCGAAGTCAAGTATCCAACCTGGATAGCCAACCCCATTATGGTCAGGAAGGAGGGAGGAGGATGGCAGATGTGTATAGATTACACTGACCTCAATAAGCATTGCCCCAAAGACTGCTACCCACTCCTGAACATCGACAAGAAGGTCGAAGCCCTAGTTGGCTTCGAGATCTTTAGCTTCCTAGACCTGTACAAGGGGTACCACCAAGTCCTGATGAATGAAGAGGATGCCTCCAAAATAGCCTTCATCACCGACTTCGGCATCTTCACATATAAGAAAATACCCTTTGGTTTGAAGAATGCGGGGCTACATCAAAGGATGGTGGACAAACTGTTCCGTAACCACATCGGCAAGACAATCGAGGTGTACGTTGATGACATATTGAAGTTGAACCCCCAGAAATGCACGTTCATGGTGCAATCCGGGAAGTTCCTAGGCTATTTAGTTTCGAATGAGGGACTCAAATCCATTCCGTCAAAAGTAAGGGCCGCCCCAGGAGATGGTTGTGCCGAAGTCCGTTCACAATGTACATAAATTGACAAAGTGTCTGGCCGCGCTAAGCCGCTTTCTCTCGCAAGCCGCAGAAAAACAATTGCCATTCTTCAAGGTGCTGAAGAAAGCTCCTAAATTCAAGTAGGGTGAAGAGCACAAGAAAGCCTTTGAAGACCTCAAAAGGTATTTGGCCGAGCTCCCCACTTTGTCAGTGCCAAAGGATGGAGAGACGCTCTCGTTATACCTCGCGGCATCGGAAGAAACAATTAGTGCAGTGCTCGTGTGAGAGGAAGGACGACACCAACATCCCGTCTACTTCATCAGTTGAGCATTAAAGGGACCGGAGACGAGGTACCAACCACTGAAGAATGTCGCCCTGGCCTTGGTGAACGCAACAAGAAGACTTCATCCCTATTTCTATGCACACACTATTCAGGTCCTCACGGACCTCCCACTCCGGCAAGTTCTAAAGAAACCCGAAGCATCGGGTAGGATAGCGAAGTGGGCAATCGAACTGGGGGAGCACTCAATCGAATTTTGTCCCTGCAAGGCCATCAAAGGGCCTTTTGCGGACTTCATAGTCGAAGCTCGGCTGAAAGACGAGCCGCCTTCCCCGGAGATTGAAGCACAAATTGAAGTGCCAGAAGAAGAGCCCCGAGACTATTGGCAGGGGTACGTAGATGGCGCTTCGGGAAAAAAAGGGAGCGGAGCCGGAGTCCTGCTTATTGCTCCCGACGGCCACGAAGTGACCTATTCACTTCGATTCGCCTTTTCGACCACCAACAATGAGGCAGAATACGAAGCCCTCATCTCCGGACTCCGCCTCGCGCAAAGCCTCAAAATCCAATCTCTGAAGGTTCACAGTGACTCCCACGTCATTGTAGGACACGTCACGGGGACAAGCGAGGCTAGAGGGGAGAAGATGCGAAAATACTTAGAGAAGACCCGACAGTTGTAGTTGGCCTTCTCATACTTCAAAATCGTCTGCATCTCCCGAACTCAGAATAACCGAGCTGATGCCCTTAGCAAACAGGCGTCATCGTCGAGTTTGCCCCTAGTTGAGGAGGTAAAGCATCGCAACATAGAGGAAGCAGAGGTTAGCGGTCTGGTCACGACTGAGCCGAATTGGATAATGTCAATCCTAACATACCTGGAAAGAGGCGAACTGCCCAGTGACAAGCTCAAGGCCATGAAGCTGCTATGCCGATCCATGCAGTACAAACAGAAACAAGGGGTTCTCTATAGGAAGTCCTATATGGAACCTCAGTTTAGGTGTGTAAGACCCGAAGAGGCGGACTACGTGTTTAGGGAAGTGCACGAAGGGTCCTGCGAAAGCTACATCGGCGCTAGGGCCTTGTCCAAAAAGGTCATGTGGTGGGGGTATTACTGGCCAACCATGGCCCAAGATGCAACCCACCTCGTCAAAACATGTGCGAAGTGCTAAGGCCATGGAAACGTCCCAAGGGTACCTCAATCCGAACTGACGAGCATGTAAAGCCCCTGACCGTTTATGCACTGGGGCATCGACATTGTAGGTCCATTCGAGAGGTCTCCGGGATAGCTACAATTTTTGATAGTCGTTGTGGACTACTTTACGAAGTGGGTCGAAGCTGAACCGTTGGCAAAGATCACAAGCAAAAAGGCTCAAAACTTCGTATGGAAATATATAGTTTGCCGCTTCGGCATCCCCCTATGTCCTAGTGTCAGACAAAGGGACTCAATTTACTGACAAAGCCTTCAAAGAATGGTGTAAGGAACTCAAGATCCAACAGAGATTCACCTCGGTAGCACATTCGTAGGCAAACGGGCAGACCGAAAAGTGACGAATCGAACCATCGTCAAGGGACTCAAGACTCGACTAGACCGAGCCAAAGGCCTGCTGGTGGAAAATCTACCGAACGTCCTCTGGCCATACAGGACCACTCCCTGAACCTCAACTGGGGAGACTCCGTACAACCTCGTCTACGGGACCGAAGCAGTGATTCTTGTTGAGATCGGCACGCCAAGCCCACGCACAACAAACTTCTCAGCCGAGGACAACGAAGAAAACCTCCGAGTTGACCTTGACCTTGTGGAGGAAAAGAGAGAACTGACCTTCATCAAAGAAGCTCAATACAAACAACAAGTAGTCTGGTACTACAACCAAAGGGTGAAGTCACAATAATTCAAGGTCAGAGACTTCGTCCTCAGAAATAACAAAGTAAGCAAAGCTGAAAAGCTCGGCAAACTCGAAGCTACATGGGAAGGTCCTTATCGGGTCAGTGAAGTCCTCGGCAAAGGGTCGTACAAATTAGCCCATATGTCCGGTGAGATCATACCCCGAACTTGGCATGCCTCAAATTTAAAGAAGTACTATATGTATAAGTGGAAAGAATTATCGTTGTCATTTATGTCTTAGGACATTTTCTTGTAAAAACTTTTTATAAATAGTTCGTTTCTTCAATGAATCAAATTTCAGTCTTTATTTATTACTTTGTGTCTTCATCGCATTCATGTGCATGTCATTATTCCACTTATATGCGATACTTCTCTCAAAGGCTGGCTTCCTGATGAGACGTCTAAACCTAATGACTGTCAAAATCTTCTAAGGAAGGTATAAGACTATCCTTTAGGTCAGCAAACCCTTGAAGGATCGAACATCACTTCTTTTTACGAAGTGCAATTCTCCTCTCAATGGGACCTCAGCTCTCCCACTTCGGGGGAGTCACTCAAAGCCGCATCAGGAGACCACTCATAGCGATAAAACTTGTCAAACAAGAAACCCAACTTCGGTAACAGCAAATGGTCGCAACCTTTGGCAAAACCGAAGTCATAACTACTTCTATTTTGTTGAGTGTATGTACTACAATCTAAAACGACTTCCGCTCGCAAGATTACAGTAGATTCGGCATACATTCAAAACGAAGTAAGAAAAATGTTTGTGGGAGTTCGTACAAACAACATATCTTCATTATCAGTGCTTTTTATGACAAAGTACAGTTCAAGGGTCACGAGGCCTATTACAAGGGAGTCACCCGTGGGCAATATCTCTAGGAGCCTCGGCCCTTAGTATATCGTCTAGATTAAATCTACCTCGGCAGGCAGCGCCTCGAGTGGATCCTCTCCCTCTATGACTTCGAGTTCGAGGTGCCCTACCACCACGCTGTCTCAGCACTTCTCGGCAATCCTGTTCGGTGTACCCTTGGGGACTTCGAATCGTCGAGCTGCGGGGACTCCCAATCTCTGACAGAAGCCTGACCAAGCTAGGGTACCAAGCTTCAAACAGGCTGTACAGCGCTGAGAGGCTCCGCAACTGGTCTACCAGACCGCAGTACTCCTGGCTCTCCTGCTCGGTCCTAACTGTCTTGCACTTGGCCTAAATCTCCGCCATCTCATCTTCCACCTCGGTGATGGTCAGGCCATCATTCTGGCGAATGATCCCCTCGTACTCGGTATTCTTGATGGTCAGGGCTTTCAGCTCAGCCGCAACCCTCTCCAGCTCCGCCCGGAGATCCTCCAACTTCAGCTCGAGCTCCACCACTTGGGCTGCAACTTTATCGACTTGCACCTGGCAATCGCCGGACTTCGCCTCCGCTTCATCCGCAGCCTGGGTGTACATGTCTCTCCATTACCGAGCATCGGCCTCCGCACCCCACACCTTCTCTGAGAGCTTTTTCAGTTTGGCCTAGTACTCAATTAATACCTTGCGAGACTACAACAATAAAAAAAAACGCAGAATGAAAATGCAGTTCGGAGGAAAAGATATCTTTATTTACTTCAAAAAGTACATAGGAGGGCAGCATGGCTGAAGTACAAAAGTTCATATTCTAAAAAAGAAGAAAAAGAAGTCATACAGTGGGGGGTAGACTGGGCTGCTGTCGTGTCTTCCTTCCCCTCGATAGAGGTCTCCTACACTCCGGCTTCAGTCGTTATAGGTACCTCCGATCCAGCAGCAGGGGTGGCCACCGTGGGGCTTCCGGTCTCCTCGAGGATAGGAGTAGCAGCCCGGTCGTCCCTGGTCTCCTTGAAGACAGGAGGAGTAGCAGCCCGGTCGCCCTCGGTCACATGTTCCTCCTCTTCCTCTTCTTCTTCTTACTCCTCCTCTCCGCCCAGCAAGTGCCTCATCGGAGTAGGCTCCACGTCTCCCACACCAAGGAAAGCAGCCTCCATTACTGCATCCAGGTCCGTGGTCCACGCACGCACGGCCTCAGCCATCAAAAGGCTGGAGGAAGAAGCGAGGTCCTCCAGCAAGGGCGGAGACTTCAGCCGAGCCACGATGACTCGGGCGTAGGCCGGCACAAAGCTGCCCTGCTCCAATTCCCTGTCCCCGGGCGATGAGCTGCACCAATCTACTCACCAAGGAAGAGAACTGGAGACACTTGAAGAGCTTCTCCGTGTAAGCCCGGAGAAGCTCCCCTTGCGAGACAACGATGCCGGCCTCAGCACCTCGGACTACATCCGCGATCGCGAGCTGCTGTTGTTGCGTCAAACGCTCCAACTCAACCCAGGCCGCCTAGTCCTCCACCTCCCCCTTCTTCCGGGCTTGGAGAGCGCGAGACACCCTCACCTCGGCATCCTCCACCTTTTAGGTGAGGCGGGAGATGTCGTCTTTCGTTTGGTAAGGGCTCTGCCGAGCTGCTCATACTTGGCGACCCTCATCTCCATATCCGCCAGAACGAGCCTGGCGCGCTGCAAAAAGAAAATTGAGTTGTAAAAAAAAAAGCAAAATCCAATTACCTCTACAGCACTCCGAGGCCACGTTGTGGCCTCAGATGGAACCGACATTGGGACGAGGTCGGTCAGTTGGAGGCCCGACCCCGGCAGGGATGGGGTCGGTTGCAATGTCGAACTCATCCGCGGCCTTGTGGTCAGGGCGGTAGAATCCTCCATCGTGCGCTCGGAGGACGTAGTGGAGGCAGACTGGGTCTTCTGCCTCTTCGGCTCCTTCTCCTCTGGGAGTGGAGTCAAGCGGGGTTGGCTCTTCTTACCTTTGCCCTTGCCCTTGCTGGTGCTGCTCTGGCCACCAACGTCCAGCTCGAAGAGAGACACTATGCCACAGCAAAAAGACACGTCAGAAAAGAAAAAATAATCAGGGGAAGTTAGCGAGAAGTCAGCTCGATCCTCACCCTTCTCAACCTCGGCGGGGGTAGCCGGACTAATGCCAGCTTGGGCGAGCTCGAGCTCGGCATACTCCTCGATCACGAGGCGTATCTTAACCAGCTCGTCATCGAGCTCGCCCAAGGGTTTTTACAGTGGACGGGATATAGCCCCATTCCGCTAAGAGAACTCCGGAGCACCCGTACCCACATAAAAAAAGTAGCGGTTTTGTCAGTTTGGGTGACTTCGTCTTAGCCTTGAACTTCAAGACAGGACTGGCGTAGTACCAGGATCCCTTCTTCTTGAACTGAAGGAACCTTAACACTACGCCTAAGGTCAGAGGCTTCCCTAGGCGGGGCACCTCGACAGCCAAAGCCGTGAGGCGCCGGAAAGAGTTAGGGGATAGCTAGCCTAAGGGGAGCTCATACTTCCTAAGGAGCTCGACAAAAATGGGGGCCAATGGAAAATGAAGGCCGCACTCGAGGTAAGCCTCGTAAACAGTGCAAAAACCCGACAACGGTTAGTTTGCCCTACCTTCGGCGCCGGGGGTAATGGCTTCAAAGTTAGATGGAAAAAAGAAACTGTGGACTAAAGACTCTACCGTCTGCGCATCAACGGTAGACCAGAACTCTTCCACGGTGGGATCACCGGCAGTTGAGTCCGAGATACCCTCAGGACCCTTATTTCTACCCTCTAAGTCTACAGTAGAGGAAGACATGACTTACTTGTGTTACGAGAAGGTGGTGTTACGTTAGAAAAGAGGAAGACGTCGGGGGAGTCGCCGGAGAAAGTTCTGATGAACTTTGAGAGAAAACGCAAAAGATTGTGGAGGAAGAAAGCCAAAAGTAAAAAGTACTTTGAAAATCGGGGGAAAGACTCTTTTTGTTTAAACTGGTGTGTCGTTTCATCTTCCCGATAAAGTGCAAGCAGCCGAAAAGTCGCAATGATTAGGGTTCAGGAGCGTGTCACGCGCCCCGAGCGACTTTTCACCTTCACCTCGGCAAAGTCACTTCGCTATAGCCCACCTCGGACTTACAGACATCGTTATTGTCTTGCTTTTGGGAGGGACTCTGATGGGGTACGGCCCAACCACTAGGCTCAGTCAAGAGGCCCAATGAATTTGGGCCCAGTAATAACAAGGTCTTGTGTGATATGGTCCTCCCCAGCTGATGACCAGTTCGACAATACACTTTAGTATGGCATTAGGCAGTAAGCTCGAAGGTTGTTCAACCCGTTTGGTGATGACACTTCGGCAAACATGGAGTCTCGCACCTCGGTTCGGCCGAGGTGATATGTTGGAGTTTTCAGAGTTAGACGATTCCAAAAAATCCGCCACGTTCCATCCATCACTCAACGATTGGGGCAATTACTCCATGTGGATTCGTGGGTTGTACTAACCTACATGATTGGGCCTGTAAGCCTACTGCACTAGTATAAATATCTAGTGTATCATTAGAAAAAAGGGATTAGATACTGTTGTACTCTTGCATACTCAAAGAACACACATTTCCCCCTTTTTCCGTGGACGTAGATTTATTTCAGTAGATTGAACCACGTTATTTTTCGGTGTTCTTATTTGTGCATTTCCATTTAATCTACCTACAAACTTGAGGTCGATCAAATGCCTGTACTAGGTACCCGAAAAATAAAAAAGAAAGTGAAATAAATATAATAATCGGGATGTAATAGCTTATAAATTATTTTTATAACTAAAACAATAACTTATAAGCTTAAAAGAAATACTCTTTCATGCTCGATTTCACCCACAAATCTAATTGAAATAAGCGGAAGGTACGAAATTAGGGCTTGAAATAAGCCCAACACAAAAACCCGCGATACCAATTGAAACGCCCGCCCATTTCCCAACCGGAGCTCCATTAGTTTCAGCTACTGTTTCGCCACCGCACGAGATCCGGCGCTTGGATCCAAATCCATTTAAGGTCCGACAACCTGACCCAAAAGGCCCGTACTAAAAACACCCATCGCCACCCCTCCACTTTTTCTCACTGCATTTTTCTCTCTGAAATCCAGTCTTGTGGTTGTGGCTATCTTTCTCTCTCTCTGCTCTCTCTCTCTAATTTGCTGTACAATTCGTGACCCTATTTTTCTCGTCTCGATCCCAATCATCAGCTGTAAGCCGCCCCTGTGCCCAATCTCGTTACCGTTCTAGATCCCTAATTTTTTTAATGAAAATTAGATTTTGATTATCAATCTCGATGAATATTGTTGATTCGTCGGTTGGCTAGAGTTCAATCGCTGCTGTTTAGTTTTTTTTTTTTTTTTTGGATTTTATCTGGACCAAGAG
>JAOWBJ010112277.1:0-13959 GCA_028566335.1 Monarda citriodora | reverse complement strand
GTATATATATATATATATATATATATATATATATATATATATATATATATAATTAATTAATTAAGAGTATATAGTTTGAATTTGCACCCATCCATTCACCTAGTTCTTGGGCTAAATCGTCCTCATTCAATCATCTTCCGCCCGCTAACCCTTGCACGGTAGCGACCACGGGACTTGGCCTCCTTCGGTAAGTCTTGAGTGTCGTTACATCGGACCTCGCACTGTAGCCCATCGGGTTTGGAGATTGTTGAATGCTCTCTCGATGTCCTTCCTCGCCGCTTTTTATTTTATGGTGAAAAGTGATCGATGTGGATCTGTCGGGCATGACACGGTCTTCACGAAAGTTGGTCATTTCGTGTAGGTACCGTCAGCAAGGTAATAGCCCATCCTATACTGCTTGTTGTTGGCCGTGAAAGTGACATCAAGTGCTACTCCATTGAGAGAATCGCTGAATATATCTGATTTATTCAGGACGTTGATGTCGTTGTTTGATCTCGCGACACCGTAATGATTGCAGGGGTAATTATGGTAGTTTGAATTATTTTTTGTCTAGAAAATTATGATATGACACTTAATTGGGGACATTAAATTTAAGGGGTCGTGTCTCGTATTAGGGATAGAGGGAGTAAAAGTTTAATTTCACAGAGTGACAAGCTGGTGGAGAGAAGAAGGGATGGAGACTAGTTTTGGGGCAGGTTAGAACGTGGTTCGAAAATGGGGAAATGAGGCAGGTTAGGATCGATGGGAATGGGAAGCGGGTATTGGCGGCAAATTCTCGGTGAGCGGCGGTTTCTCATAATTGACAAAAATTAAAAAAGGAACAGGTTCAGCAACAACGGACTGCGGCTGGAGTCTGGAAGACTTGCGCGCCCATCAAAGCTCAAGTTACGAGTTGGAGGCTTTTATGGAACCGTTTTCCTACAATGGACAAACTGTGTGAGCGCATTCAGGTTGAGAGGAGGTGAAAATCTGTTATTGAGATTGGAACTCGAGAGGGCAAGATATCTTTTTATTGAATGCTTGGATGTGGCGCCTCTATGGTACGCAGTGGTGAAGCCACGAAATTTAGTTAGTGGGGTCCAATTTCTTATAACCTAAAATAAAATATTATATATAATTTTAAATTTATAAAAAGTATTGATTACATATAATTTAAGAGTAATAAAAATATGCATTGAGATATTTCTTTTAAACGTAAAAGCAATGTAATAAGTTATTGAAAATGTAAAAAAACAAATGAAATGAAATGAAAGAAAAACAAATGCAGTTTCTGAATCAATTTTGAAGAAAAAATCTAAACTGCTAGAAGAATAAAATAAAAGAAAAAGTAAAATGCATTGAATATTATTAGATGAAAGAGAAAAAAAAAAAAGAAAAGATTACTATATGAAAAAAAGAGTAAAAGCGAAAAAATATAGGATGCAAAAAAGAAAGAAAAGGAAGGGAAAAAATAAAAAAACTTGAAAACAAAGTTATAACAAAATAAAATACAATATTCAATACAAGAAAAAATGTTAAAAGAAAGAAAATGGAGGAAAAAATGAAATGTTAAAAGAAAAAAAGAAGGTTAGTTATTTTAAAATATTTGAGAAAGTGAAAAGAGATGAACATGAAAAATAAAAGAAATGTATTTAGGTTTTGTTTATAGGAGTATATAGCAACTCAAAAGCTACAATTTTTGTAACTTTTCAAAGCTGATAAAAAAGATTTTAATGATAAAAAGACCATTTGAAGTGACCCCATAGATTAATCGAGCAAACAATAGCCATTTAAGTCCTATAATTATAATTATGGTATTGCGAAGTAGTAACACTAAAGTAAAGGGGAAAAAAGAAGAAAAGAGAGGAAAAAAAAAGAAGAAAATGAGGAAAAGCCTTAGGGAGGAGTCGAAGTTCTAGGCTGAACTACGCACCACTTGCCCCGATCACTTTCTTTATGTAGTATTATTATTATATATAGTATTTGTACCAAAGCCAGTATGGTCCATGGCCCTATTGCCCCTGGCTTCCCCATTGGTGGTATCCCATGGCTGCGTGGGCTGTCCCTAGGACGATCAAGCAATCATGGTGCATGTTCATGGGGCTACTTTGGAGCAGAGCTTCGAGGAAGATAATAAGAGAGTCGTGGGTGTCTATGGTGCATGTGTGGTGGAAAACCGAGCTCGGAAGGTCGCTACGGTAATCAAGGGAGAGTGCGGTAGCGAATACCTTAGTATTTAGCGGGAATTAGGCATCGAGTGGAAAGGAAATATCCGCTCGGACATAGATAACAACATTTAAACTTCGCTTGAAAACCATTTCCCTATACAAGCAATTTTTGGAAAGATCGCTAGAAATACTCTTGAGCGGATCGCTTGGGATATTACTTTAAAAGTCAATTCTTAAGTTGAGCGGATTTTAAAAAGGCCGCTTGAAAATACGTGGAGCAGATTCCTGTAAAACACCGCTTGAGGTTCATCGCTAAGGCTGAGCGGATTTGAGAAAGTCTCTTACCATTTTTTGAAACAAGGGTTTTGAAAAGATGACCCTTGACACATAATTTTCTTCAATGGAATTACAAGCCTTTCTTAGAAATAAAGGAAATCCTTGGCGAGAGCGAACTATGCGCTTCAAATGTTTATAGCAAAAATGGAAACTCAGAGCGATTTTAGTTAAGAACGTAAACGATTTGAAGAATGTAAAATAGTTTCTTCTCTCGAACTCACATGCAATATTCCAATTTAACACTTATAAAACGAAGTATTCAACATTAGAGAGTAGGGTTGAAATACAAACAAAACGATAATTGTAGCGGAAGAGGTGATACATCTGTTTGTTCATTACAAAATTCATAAATAGAAAGAGAGCGAGTTTGGACACAACATAAATTACATGATGCAAGTATGAGGACTTGCACCACCAAGATCTTCATCCAAAAAGAAACTGCTTGGCCGCAAAAGCCCGCTGGTCACCGCTTCACTCGACCATGACCTGCTCAACCTGCACACAAGGAAAAGGTGCAGAGGGCTGAGTACTTCAAAGCACTCAGTGGACATTTTGCCCGAAAATCACATCATCACCAGTTACTTATATAGATTGACGACATGAGAGTTTTAGAAGGAAGTTATGTCTATAAACATGATTCTCACTTACTGTACAGCCTTCTCATTTGATCTAGGGAGACTGCTCGCTCCTTTAGAGCCTGGATCGAACACCTCAAAGTGTTGCGAACCTTACTTAGCTTGATCCAAGGGGATTGGCGATTTCTGCTAGGAACCTTGATCGCTTGCCTTGGCACAGCGAACCTCTTAGTGCACTTAGCTCGAGCTATTCTTTTATCGGGCCCGATCTCATAGCTCTTGGCCGAAACTGACAAACATTTCAAGCATTTTCATATATATACACATAAAGAAAACATCCATGGCATAGTTTAATTCTAAAAGAAAAGCAATATATAATCTCATAAAGAATATTCGCTTCAATTAATCCGCTCGGCGACTGGTCGCTCGAGGGATTAACCCGCTTGGGGTCCTTAGTTAGAAAGCCCAACTCAAAAGTCGTTTGGATTTGTTCGCTTGAATTCGCTAACGAGCTCACTTCTCTTCTTTCACGCACCCTTCATAGGATTTAGAGTGGATTTAGTCTTTTTCTTTTCTCGAGAAAAGCTCTAGCAGAAAATAAGATTTCCTAATCCTATCGAAGATAAAGTTCAGGTCTGAACTAGGGCGGAAAACATTCTTTTCTACAAAAGGAATTTAGGTGTTAAAGGACAGTGGAGACAGTGAGGGTCTTAGACTTTCTACTTATTTTCCGGACTCGTTTCCTTGAAGAAGTAGTCATTTAAAAGGAGATCATAAAACTTTTGGTTTAATATTCATATAACATTTTGATACACTAACTTGGGAAAAACTTCAAGGTTTAAGAGGTGAGTTTAACAACATATCAAAGCTTTATATAATTCCAAGGTTTTTCTCCCAACATAGACAAAAACGTCGATATTTTGAAAGGATTTTACTCCCAACTTTATATAAAATACCAAGATGTTAAACGAAATCGTTTGAAGGTCTTACCTTAAAACTTTGAACTTGAACTTGCTCTTTAAACTGGTTCTCTCTTTTCTCTCAACCTCACTTTCTCTCTCTAAGTTTCGAAATGAAATTTGTGAAATGGCAACAAAGAAATAAGTCCCAAAGGTGGAGGGTATATATATGGTTGTAGTGTACCCCTTTTTCTGGAAAAATAAAACTTTATTTGAGATAAATAAAGCGTTATGGCTTTTTGTAGAAAAGGATACATAGTACTAGCCAATAGGGTGGTGGCGTGTTGTAGGAAAAATAGAGTTGACTGGCACACAATTAATGCTCCCGGCACAATCTCCAAGATTGCTCGTTGACTTCCACTCTTAGCGGAAATGCTCGAGTGAAGTTTCTCGAGCGAAAATGCTCCAGTGGACTCGCTTGGGGTGTAACCCTTCTCACTGACAAAACCGCTCCCGTTCCAAACTCTCTCTTACTATTGCTCATCCAAGATCGCTAGCAACCTCAGCTTGAGCGACATCGCTTGCAGTGACTTCTCGCTTAACTCGAGCGGACTCACATTCTTCGCTTCAGCTTGGCACAAGTGAACTTCTTCGCTTCAACCTGAAGCGACCTCGAATCCGCTCCAACTGTCCGGAGCGGACTTGCTACTCATTATAATAAGCGAATAGATGCAAACACAAATAGCATGAAACATATCCTTCATAACATCAATTATCAAAGTGAAACCTGATCAACATCTTGAAAGAACCCATATTTTAAATTTTAAGACTCGGGCTATTACATCTTACCATCCTTAAAAGAATTTTCGTCCCGAAATTTTGCTTATCTACTCAAACAACTCGGGGTACATTTCTAACATCTTTTCTTCAAGCTCCCAAGTGGCCTCTTCTTGGCCATGGTGCCTCCACATAACCTTTACAGAGGATATGGACTTATTTCTAAGGTGTTGTACCTTGCGATCCAAGATCACTTCGGGTCGGCTCTCATAGATTAGGTCGGGAGCGAGCTCGATTTCCTCTTGGCAGATTACATGCCTTGGATTGTACACGTATTTTCGAAGCTGGCACACATGGAACACATTGTGCACGCTACTCAAGCTTGGTGGCAAAGCCAACCTATAAGCAACGGGGCCTATCCATTCGAAAATCTCATAGGGCCCTATGAAGCGAGGCTTCAACTTTCCTCTCACGCCGAACCTTAGTACTCCCTTGAGCGGAGACACTTTCAAGAACACCTTATCGTCTATAGCGAACTCGATTTCACTTCGTCTTCGGTCGGCATATACTTTTTACCTATCTTGGGCTTCTTTCATCCGAACCCTTATTTGTTTTATTGTATCTATCATCTCACTTATTGCTTCGGGGCCTAGCTCTTTTCTCTCTCCTACTCCATCCCAGTAGAGTGGCGATCTACACTTTCTCCCATAAAGGGCTTCATACGGGGCCATGCCCATAGTCGCTTGGTGGCTATTATTATAAGCGAATTCTACTATTGGTAGAGCGGGCTCCTAATGGCCACTCTGGTCAAAGACTACGGACCTTAACATATCCTCTAATGTCTGGATAGTCCGTTCTGATTGCCCATCGCTTTGGGGATGATATGCGGAGCTAAAATTCATCTTGGTCCCTAACTCGCTTTGCAATCTCCTCCAGAATCGCGAGGTGAACTTTGAATCCCTATCCGAAGTGATCGACTTCGGCACCCCATGCAAGCGGACAATTTCTCGCACGTACAAATGAGCGAGCTTCTCGTAAGTGAAGGTTACTGCTATGGGAAGAAAATGAGCGCTTTTCGTCAAGCGGTCTACTATTACCCATATTGAATCATTCCCCTTCCTTGACTTCGGTAGTCCTACCACAAAATCCATAGCGATATGGTCCCACTTCCACTCAGGAATTTCTAACTGTTGCAACTTCCCATAAGGACGCTGTTGCATCGCCTTTACTTGTTGGCAAACCAAGCACTTTCACACATAAGCGGAAACATCTCGCTTCATTCTTTACCACCAAAATTTCCCCTTGACGTCTTGATACATCTTTGTATTTCCAGGGTGAGCGGTATATGGGGTATCATGGGCCTCGCTCTTAAGCTCTTCGCTTGAGGGCAGACACAATCTTCCGCTCATTGAGATAGTGTTATCCGCTTCTTCTTAGAATGCTCCGGGCTTTCCCATTCTTAACTCCGCTCGCTTTTTCTCAGGACTTCATCCTTCCTTTGCTCTTCAACTATCCTTCTCCTCAAGTCGGGCGCTATGGAAAGCATAGCGATCATTCCCTCAATGGTCTCAAGCGGGGGCAAAACCTCTAACCTCATCCTTTCAAACTCTCTCGCAAGTGTTTTCGCTTCCGTAAGGATACTAGCGAGCTGGTGCGAAACCTTGCGGCTCAGAGCATCCACTACAACGTTGGCTTTACCGGGGTGATAGTTAATTCCACAATCATAATCTTGACTAACTTTAGCCATGTCCTCTGCCTCATATTAAGATCTCTTTACTCAAAGAAATACTTGAGGCTCTTATGATCGGTATAAATCTCGCATCTCACCCCATACAAGTAATGCCTCCAAATCTTCAGAGCATGCACTACGGCAGCCAGCTCTAAGTCTTGTGTCGGGTAATTCTGCTTATGAGGTCTAAGTTGCCGTGAAGCGTAAGCAATCACCTTTCCATCTTGCATCAGCACACATCCAAGTCCATTCTTGGAGGCATCGGTGTACAGTACATACTCCTTATTTTGCTCGGGAACCGCTAGGATAGGGGCTGTGGTTAACTTCTCTTTGAGCACTTGGAAGCCCGCTTCACATTCCATTGTCCACTCGAATTTCGCTCCCTTATGGAGCAACTAGGTGAGCGGCTTTGCTATACGAGAAAATCCCTCTATGAACCTTCGGTAATAACCTGCTAATCCGAGGAAGCTTCGAATTTCATTTGGAGTGATTGAAGCCTTCCAGTTTTGAATCGCTTCTATCTTGGCGAGATCGACTTGAATTCCCTTGGACGGAACGATGTGGCCGAGAAATGCCACCTCCTTCAACCAGAATTTGCACTTGCTAAATTTTGCATACAGCCTCTTCGCCCTTAGTGTACCTAAAACCGCTCGCAAATGCTCTTCGTGCTCTTTTGAACTCTTCGAATAAATGAGCACGTCATCGATGAATACGAAACGAACTTTTCCAAGCAGGGGTGGAATACATGGTTTATTAAATCCATAAATACCGCCAGAGCGTTTGTAAGACCGAAAGGAGAAACTCGTAGTGGCCATAGCGAGTTCGAAAAGCGGTCTTTGAAACATCTTCCGCTCGTACTTTCACCTTATAATACCCTGAGCGCAAATCGATCTTAGAGAACATACTCTCTCCTCTAAGCTGGTCGAATAAATCATCTATCCGAGGCAACGAGTACTTATTTTTCAGCATGAGCTTGTTGAGCTCACGATAATCTATGCACATGGGCATTGAGCCATCTTTCTTTTTTGACAAATAAAACCGGGGCTCCCCATGGCGAAACGCTTGGGCAAATAAACCCTAAACTCAACAACTCTTGAAATAGCACCTTGAGCTCTTCTAGCTCCTTTGGTGCCATCCGATACGGTGCCTTGGACACCGGGGCCGATCCAGGCTCTAGATCTATGGTGAACTCCACCTTTCTATCTGGGGGTAGTCCCGGCAATTCTTCGGGAAATACATCGGGGAACTCGCAAACGACATCAACATCCTCCACCCATTTGCGATCTCTTTCTTCCTCTCCCCCACTCACGTAAGCGAGGTATGCCGAGTTTCCCTTCCTCATCAAATTCGCCTCTTGAATTGCCGAGACAACCGACTTGAGACCTCCCATAGAGATTCCGTGGAACGTCGTAGCTTCTTGACCAGGGGTTCGGAACGAGATTTATCTTTCTTTGCACAAAATCATGGCACAGTTCTCCGCTAGCCAATCCATTCCCAGGATCACGTCTACATCCGTTATAAGCATAACGCTAAGAGTTCTCTCTACTAGCTTAAGAGAGCCTATGGTTATTTCGAGGTTCAAGCACTGCCGATTCAAAGAAAGTCTTCCTCCTACCGGTGAGATAACATTCAAGAGAGTTCTTAAGGGTTCGGTAGGCAGCTCTAAGTTCTCTACACAGGCCTCGGAAATAAAAGTGTGCGACGTTCCACTATCAAATAAAATTAAAATAGGCACATCGTTGAGAGTTCCCATACCTGCTAAATTGCCTTGGTCCTTAGCGAGCGGCTGCTTAGAAGAGCTCGCTCTAGCCTCATGATGTTGCCTCTGATACTGGCGATATTGCTGGTTTGAGGCAGGACAGGGGCAGCGGGTCCGGGTTGAGCTTGGATGGCGTGGAGCTGTTGGGATGGGGGAAGCGGAGCGAACCTTGGAGCTGGGTTTGAGCGGTCCTGACGGGTGGGGCAGTGGCTAGCGAAATGACCGGGTTTTCCACAAGCGTAGCAATTGTTGCTACCTGCTTGGCACCTTCCTTCGTGAAGTCGCTTACATTTTGGACAAGGGGTTCGGGCATTTCGGCTAGGCGGGAGCGGGTTTGCCGGCCTTTGAAGCGGTGAGCGCTGCTGACTTTGCAGACCTTGCCAAGGTCGCTTCGATTACCAATTCCACCATCGCTCCACTTCCGCTTCTCTCCTGGAGGTGGCACAGGGGCTGAACGGACTACGGGTTGCTCCCTTAACATGGCGGCCTCAACATCTAGGGCTCGGCCTAGCGACTCGGTGTAGGAAAATCCCCCGTGGCTTGCGAGTGGCATTCCGATCTCCGATTTCAGCCCATCGCAGAACTTTTCTGCCATCTTCTCATCCGTGTCCACTTGGTTTGGTGTGTACCTCGACAATTCATAGAACTTCCGGTCGTATTTCGTAACCGACATCTCTCCTTAGGTCAGATTGTAAAACTCGGTCTCCTTTTGCTTCTAATAGCTTTTTGGAACATATTTGTCATATACATTCTCCTTAAGCTGTTCCCACGTAAAGTTTTCTAGTTGGTTGGGGGTCATGATTTTCCTTCTGGCTTCCCACCGGAAATCAGCAGAGCTAGTCATCTGAAAAGCTACGCATACTAGGCGCTCTTGATCATTACATCTTAGGAAGTTGAAAATCCGCTCTAGGGCTCGGATCCACAGCTCTGCACTGGCTGGGTCTCCCATCCCATCGAAGGTTGGCGGATTCTACCGGAGGAAGAGCTCTTCGATCTTCCTATCCGAAGGGCCTCCACACCTCTCTCAGCTCTGGGGATTTCTCTTGGTATCCTTTGTCGTGGCGGCATCCTAAGAATTTAAAGCTCGTAAAATCGCTTGCGAGGCGCTCAAAACAGGAATATGGGGACCTTGGTCACTCCGGATAGTTTATAGCATGCTCGAGAAAACGTTAAATAATGACACCATGTTAGCGCAATTACATGCTTTCAAAAAGGTAAGGGAATCAACCTCGCTTAACAACTATCCACTTCACTATGTTCCATAGGCCATAGCAGCCTAAAAATCTCTTGAAACCCTTCTCGCTTACTATAGTGAAATAATCCGCTTCACTTTATAAGTGATTTTAGGGTAAGTCTAGTTCAGCTAGGTTCTCAGGCAACGCTTCGTTCTCAAGCGATTGTAAGTGGCTATTCAAGCTATCTTTTTATGTTCAAGCATTTCTCACCCAACCTTCCAAGTTCAAACACCTTTTTATGTTAAAGCAAATTCGGAAACCCAAGCATAGCACGTACAACATATATTCAATTAAGTTTAACGCAGACAAGCAAATCTCCCTAAACACATAAAGTTCACACAATGTAACTAGTTGACATGTGGCACATAGGCAAGTAATTCACATAGCCAAGCAATTTTCCTTATACTTCGACAAGCAAGAGTGCAAAGCATTTAACTTCCCTAGTGATGAATCCTTAATCAAAACCTTCTTTAATACATACCTCAGTCGGTGTTGAGCAGGTCGGCTAGCGGTGACGGGCTTTTGCAGAGGAACCTCAATCTTATTCTTAGTACTGACTCAACTTAATAAAGAAGAAAACACTTGGATTTCAGAGTGAACCAAAAGCTCTGATAACACTGGTGGATCGCTCTAATACCACTATTGTAACGACCCCAGACCCGATTTACGGAAAACCGAGCCCAGAAGGTCGCTACGGTAATCAAGGGAGAGTGCGGTAGCAAAATCCTTAGTATTTAGCTGGAATTAGGCATCGAGTGGAAAGGAAATATCCGCTCGGACTTAGATAACAACATTTAAACTTCGCTTGAAAACCATTTCCCTATACCAGCAATTTTTGGAAAGATAGCTTGAAATAATCTTGAGCGTATCGCTTGGGATATTACTTTAAAAGAACAATTCTTAAGTTGAGCGGATTTTAAAAAGGCTGCTTGAAAATACGTGGAGCGGATTCCTGTAAAACATCGCTTGAAGTTCATCGATCAGTCTGAGCGGATTTGAAAAAGTCGCTTGCCAATTTTTGAAACAAGGGTTTTGAAAAGATGACCCTTGGCATATAATTTTCTTCAATCGAATTACAAGCCTTTCTTAGAAATAAAGGAAATCCTTAGCGAGAGCAAACTATCCGCTTCAAATATTTATAGCAAAAATGGAAACTTAGAGCGATTTTAGTTAAGAACGTAAAAGATTTGAAGAATGTAAAATAGTTGCTTCGCTCGAACTCACATGCAATATTCCAAGTTAACACTTATAAAACGAAGTATTCAGCATTAGAGAGTAGGGTTGAAATATAAACAAAACGATAATTGTAGCGAAAGGGGTGGTACATCTGTTTGTTCATTACAAAATTCATAAATAGAAATAGTGCGAGTCTGGACACAACATAAATTACAAGATTTGCGTATGAGGATTTGCACCACCAAGATCTTATTCAAAAGAGAAACCGCTTGCCCGCAAAAGCCCGCTCGTCACCGCTTCACTCGACCATGACTTGCTCAACCTGCACACAAGGAAAACATGCAGAGGGCTGAGTACTTCAAAGCACTCAGTGGACATTTTGTCCGAAAATCACTTCATCACCAGTTACTTAAATAGATAGAAGACATGAGAGTTTTAGATGGAAGTTATGCCTTTAAACATGTTTCTCACTTTACTAGTACAACCTTCTCATTTGATCTAGGGAGACTGCTCGCTCCTCTAGAACCTAGATCGCACACCTCAAAGTGTAGCGAACCTTACTTAGCCTGAAGGGGATTGGCTATTTCCGCTTGGAACCTTGATTGCTTGCCTTGGCACAGCGAACCTCTTATTGCACTTAGCTCGAGCTCTTCGTTTATCGGGCCCGATCTCATAGCTCTTGGCCAAAGCCGACAAACATTTCAAGCATTTTCATATATATATATATATATATATATATATATATATATATAAAAAAAGAAAACATCCATGGCATAGTTTAATTCTAAAAGAAAAGCAATGCATAATCCCTTCAATTACTCAGCTCGGCGACAAGTCGCTCGAGGGTTTAACCCGCTTGGGGTCTGTAACGACCTGGACCCGGAATTAAGGAAATGGGCCCGAACTCGTCACGTATTAAGATTGAACCAAGGGAAAAATGGACAATCTCTTGTTTTGAGCGGAAAACATGCGTGGGTGGAATAACATGACTGCTCGGTAATTCGCTTTGAAACCTTTATTGAAACCACCTTTGTATATAACTCATTGAAGCCTCATTAAACATAACAATGGTGCATAGCTCATAATTCCGGCCTTGGCCAAGCGAAATAATAATAATACAACACTTGCAATACAATAATGAACCCCTCATTCAATAACTGAATCTTAGATGTTACACGAAATACTTAAAAAGCTTTTACAAAGATGAACAATGGAAGAGAGGGGTTTAAAGGGTAAGCACAACTCAGAGGCAAAAAGGAATAAGCCGGCCCCTCGCAGACGCTTGTTGATAGAGAAGCTTCAACAAGAGGGGTGGCCTAAAGAATGGAGGGGGTCCAGCAGTTGCCCTACCTTACAAAAGGATGTCCACCTATGGACATTTCAGGTTCAATCCCAAAAGGGGATGTGGCAAAAGGGTAGGGATGGGGGAGGCCCTAAGACCCGGTCCTTTATGAGCGAAATAGATCTACATCTAAACCTTTAAATATAGTGAGTTTACGGACACAAGTATGAAGACTTGCATCACCAAGCGCCTTCCTGTGAAACTGCTCCATCGAAACCCGCTCGCCACCGCTTCTATCACGACCATACCTGCTCAACCTGCACACAGGGAAAACGTGTACAAGGCTGAGTACTTTGAAGCACTCAGTGGACACTTCGCCCAAAACCATTTGCAAACACATTTATACTTGGTAAGAAAACAACACATTTAACACAACTCTTGAGCCTTGGCTCGTGAAACCTCTTACTGTGAAGCCTTTGCCATATCTGCCCTTAAATAACATGATCTAGGGAGAGTGACAACTCTCCACTAGAACCTTGATCGCCTGCATGAGCTGAGCGAACTTAGTGCACTACCCGAACAACACATGCTCGAGTCGATCGTATCATAAAACCTTGGTTCACAGCCGACAGATAGGCCTGGTGAAACCTCATAGCAACCACATCACAACACACATCATAAAAAGAGAGAGACTTAAAGTCCACTTTAAAACTTGCTTTAACACAATCCGCTCGACGACTTGTCGTACGAGGGTTTTGACTCAGAAAGGCCCGCAAAGGGGTCCTTAGTTAGAAAGTCCACCTCTTGGCTGCTCAGGTGATGGTCGCTTCTTGCTCACGTATATCGTTCTTCCTTCACGCTTACTTAGATAAAATAACGAGGAAACACCCGTAAGAAACATACCCTGAACTGACCCGCTATTCGCTTCTGGTTACTATCTTAACTTGGAGGAACAACCTATCATTAAACATTTTCTTACTATGAAACCTTTGACAGAAAAACAAAGACCATTTTTATCTTTTCAAAAGGACACTTAGGCTTAGGAATATTTGGTAAAAACCCTCTTTTCAGTTTAGTTTCACCCAATTCGAGTCTTGATGGTTCCAAAACAGAAGGACAGAAACTCATAAAACCGTTACAGCTTAGTATGAACAAAACCCTTAGCAAAATGCGAGAAACCATTGTTGAAAACTTAGAAAGATTATCCGGCTAAACTTTGTATGAAACACTCAAACATTTCGAAAAAAAAGAGGTTTTACCATGGGACTCCGGTTCTTGAAAAAGTAAAACTTCCAGCTGCTTTTCCTTACTCTCTGCTTTTCTTTCCTCTCCTTAGTTTTTGAGAAAAATTTTGAAGATGCAATGGTAGGAGTAGTTTTAGAATGCGGGTATTTATAGGAGGGTAACTCCTCTTTGAAATAAATAAATGAAAAACGTCGATTTTGAAAATAAATCATTTTTGGATATTTATTTTAAATAGAAATAACGTATGAAAAGACTTTTGCAGAAAAGGACATCTAGCCCTGGTCAACTAGACCTTGGCGTGTTTCAGAAAAAGTTAATGACACATTTAATGCGCCCGGCGCGACACTCGAGTCAGCTCTCTCTCTAACCTCGCTCTACGCTCCTCAAGCGGACTACCTCGAGCGAATTCGCTCGCTTGAAACCTTTCCCGCTTCTCATGAAACTTTTAGTTCTCAGAGTAGAGGGCAACGAATTCGCTCGTCCGCGTTGTCCGCTGGGAACGTCCCCAAGCTTTTCCACTCGCTTTCATCCACGCAAGTGAACTAGTTCAAGCGAGCTTTGCAACTCGTTCCCGCTTTGACAAAGAAAACTCGCTCCTTGCTCCTTGAACCTTAGACAACCTTCGAGTCTCTCCGAACTACTTGGAGTGGACTCGCTTACTCATTTTAACTTTTCTTTCTAAGTACTGAACTCAAGCGACTTAAAGATCGCATACACATCTTACTCGCTTAGCCTTGGCTTAAGCTTAATACTCACTCCTTGACTTCTCAACTTTTTAGGCACTCATGGTGCTTCGCCT
>JAOWBJ010112173.1:0-13961 GCA_028566335.1 Monarda citriodora | reverse complement strand
ATGCATATACTGGAGTTGGTGGCACCGCACCACTATTTTGACTTGCCAAATGGTTTAGCACTCAAATGGATCAAACTGTCACATGCACTTACGAATATTCTACGCCATGGTATACTAATGGACGTGAATTATGATAAATGACAATGTGCTATAATTGTACACAAAATTATATTATAATCCAACACTGCATGAGCATAATATCTAAGCTAGCAGGCAAAAAAGAGGTCCGGATATAACTGTTGAATAAATAATATTCGTTCATCATTTTTTCATATGGGAATATCTCCCAATTTCAGTGTACCAACTTTGTTCAAAGCTTTTTTGGTTCAGTTTTAATATACTTTTATCTAATCTATTTTATAAAGTACTAATCAGGTCGCCATTAATTTATCATTATACCAGTGATATTTTTATCTTATGATAATTTTTTCTCTATGAAAATGCTAAAGTTAAGTACTACCCAGTCCCGCTCTAATTGTTCTTAAGGGGAATATACATGAAGTATAAAAAAATATTTGTGAATATTATCGCGGGACGGAAGGAATATTTCAATTAAGATACGGTTTTAATACATGAAATTGGGATAAATGATGGTACTATCTCCTTTCCGCGGGAATTGTCTTCGTTTCCTTATTCAGACGTCTTTCAAATCCATTTATTTCATACACTCATGGTATGTGTGTGAATAATATGTATACTAAAAGTGGTAGGGACCAACATCAAACCCACGTGGGGGCGATCGTAGATTGAAGCTCCACGGAGGTCTACGAAATTTTTACGTATTTAGTGTATATTTCGTCAAAATTTATATTCATGTTATATAAAAAATAATAAATTAATCTTCTGGGTGAATTATCTCAAGTTCGCCCCTAAAAGGGATTAATGCGGCAAAACAGATGAAGTATCATATACCCTGAAAGTCAAAAGGGCCTAGCTCCTAAAAAACAAACTCTCCTAGTGGCTCATTCCTTCGTGGCGGTGAAAAAAGCCATCACGTATTATTTAAATAGTAACCAAAGATATTTGGTGAGACGTAACACTGGCACGAAATAATAAAAAACATAATAAACAATTTTACGTAGAATTTTCGTCGGAAATTAACCGCCGCCGCCGCCAGCACCAAGAACTAGAAGCCGGCTTTCCTTACGCATTCTCCAGGCACCTTGCGTTTACCCTATAAATAACCCTACTATCCTCTCACATTCTCCACCACGATCATTCACATATCAATTCTTTTAGCTAATCAACTATCAATAGTAAGAAATGGGGTCTTACAATATTGTTACGTCGTTTTTCTTAGCGGTAGTAGTGTTGGGCAGCTTAGCGGGGCTGTCCCAAGGGCAGGGCACGAGGGTCGGGTTCTACTCGAGGTCGTGCCCTCGTGTCGAGTCCATCGTTCAAGCTACCGTGAGGTCGCATTTTCGGACTAACCCCACGGTAGCCGCCGGTCTGCTCAGAATGCACTTTCACGACTGCTTCGTCGAGGGCTGCGATGGTTCCATTCTCATCGACGGCGCCGACACCGAGAAAACTGCGGGGCCCAACCGTCTTCTGAGAGGGTACGAAGTGATAGACGATGCCAAACAGCAGCTCGAGGCCATATGCCCCAATGTCGTCTCTTGCGCCGACATCCTTGCTCTTGCCGCGCGCGATTCGGTTCTAGTGGTAACTCGATAAATAAATATATATATATACCACGAAACAAACAAATATTACAACATTAATTTAATTAATAAAATAATAGAAAATATAAGACGAGAATTCAATTATGAATATGTAAAAACTGGCCGTTGATGATGCAGAGTGGTGGAGCTAGCTGGGCTGTGCCGACTGGTCGCCGTGACGGGCGGGTTTCGCAGGCGAGCGCTACTTCAAACTTGCCCGGTTTCACCGACTCCGTCGATGTCCAAAAGCAGAAGTTTCTAGACAAAGGTCTCAACACTCAGGATCTCGTCGCCCTCGTTGGTAAGCATTCGCCAATCGCCATAACTATCCCAATTTGGAAAACAAAAGAAAAGCAGTATTGTCAAATATTTATGAGTCGAGTCGAAAAAATAAAATGTGCAGGAGGTCACAGCATCGGCACCTCGGCGTGCCAGTTCTTCCGGTACAGGCTGTACAACTACAATTCGAGCGGGGCCGCCGACCCCACCATCAACGCGGCCTTCCTGCCGACGCTCCGGAGCCTCTGCCCGGACGGGGGAGACGGTACGAGGAGGGTGGGGCTCGACAACGGCAGCGAGAACAGGTTCGACGCCTCCTTCTTCGCCAATTTGAGGGATGGGCGTGGAGTCCTTGAATCGGATCAGAGGCTGTGGGGCGATGCTTCCACAAGAGCTGTGGTGCAGCGTTTTCTGGGGGTCAGCTTCTGATAGAGAATAGATCATGATAACAAGAAAAGAAGAAAAGGATCGACTCAATCTCGGAACCAAACGTTCCGCCACAGCTCCAAAGCCGCAATATCAATATACTCCTTGATGATCAAGTTACAGCCGCAAGCTAGTATTTAAACTACTAGGGTAAGACGCCAAAGCCCATGCACAACCAAGGCCCATGCACATGTCCAGGCCCAAAACCCAACTGAAATAAAAAAGACTCAAAACCCTAATCTACGATGGTTCGACCTAATCCTAAATCGGGAAAGAACCAACAAGAAAATCCGGGTGGAGCATACGCTCGACACTACAAAAATAACGACACAAATAATATAAAAGAGTATCACTTCCTCGCTTCCTTCTTCGACCGACTTCGGCGTGCTCCCCAGCTAATCACTTGAGCTCGCGCATTGCTATCAATTATTTCCGTCGCCAAAACAACCTTGTCCTCAAGGTTGAACGTTGGGAATTGATCCCTGACCACAACTACATCCTCCCACGAAGTATCTTTAACCGGAAGACCACACCACTTAATGAGAACCTGCTCAGTGGCCATCCCATTTTTCCGCAGATAACGATGGTCTGTAATCTGCTCTGGACAGAACTCTGGATCCTCGCTTATCAATCTATCGGGCAAGAGTAAGGGAATAACATCTGACCCAATTGCAAGCTTCAAGAGGCTCACATGAAAAACGGGATGGACCTTGGATCCTTTCGGCAAAGCTAACCGATATGCCGACGAACCAATTCGTTCGAACACTTCGTACAGGCCAAAGAATGGGGTGCTAGCTTCCGCTTGGATGCCGCAAACAGACTTCGCTGCCGGTACGGTCGGAACTTCAGAAAAACCATGTCGCCTACCTGAAACTCGAGTTGTCGGCGATGCTTGTTCGTCTCGTGCACCATCCTCATTTGTGCCCTCTCTAAATGAGTGCGAAGATGCACCATAATCGCGTCCCGTTCCCGTAAGGATTCTGCCAACGCTTGCACCCGGATCTCACCGGGTAAAAACTGAACGAGCGGCGGGGGAGGACGGCCGTAAACTGCTTCAAAATTCGTCATGCCCGCGCTCGTCTGGAACCTGGTGTTGAAACAATACTCAGCCCACGTCAGCCACTCACTCCACCCGTTTGGTCGATCCGACGCAAAACATTGGAGATATGTCTTCAAACATCGGTTCATAACCTCTGTTTGCCCGTCCGTCTCTGGGTGATACGCGGATCTCATTCTCAATTTGGTGCCAGACGCCTGAAACAACTCTTTCCAGAAGGAGCTGGATACACGGGATCGCGGTTGGAAACTATGGAAGCCGGCATCCCATGCAAGCGGAACACCTCTTGAACAAACACGTCCGCCACCGACTTCGCGGTATAAGGGTGCCGTAACCCCATGAGATGGCAGTACTTTGATAACCGATCGACAACGACCAACACACAGTCGATTCTCCCCGAGCGAGGCGGTCCGGACATAAAGTCCATGCTGATGTCACTCCAAATCATCTCAAGAATAGGTAGCGGACTAATAAGGTCGGCGAGACTCTTGGATTCATACTTGTGCCGTTGGCAAACGTCACACGCAGCCACCATTCGGGTGACGGCCTTTGTCATGCCTTACCAATACAAACTGGTTGCCATTCGTCTGTAGGTGCGGTAAGCCCCGGAGTGTCCACCTGATGGAGTGGCATGGAACTCGTTGAAAAATCGCGCGATCCAAGGGGAGTCCTTGGGAAGAACCACCCGTCCCTTGTAGAACAGAGTCCCCTGTGCCAGGGTGTAGTGTTTTGGCCCCCTCGAGCTGCTCTCCAGCGCCGCAATAATGGCCGCTAGGGTAGGATCCGCACGGACGCAGTCTTGCAAGGCTTTCCAATCCACCCATTGTGGAACCGAAACCGCCGCGCTCCACCTCCTCGTCGCGGCGCGATAGAGCGTCCGCCGCATTATTTGTGCGCCCTTCCTTGTATACGATTTCAAAATCGTAACTGAGCAATTTGGCAGCCCAATTCTGTTGCGCTGGTGCGGTGAACGTCTGGGACAATAGGTGTTTGAGGCTCCGCTGATCGGAGCGCACGATAAAATGGCGACCTATCAGATAAGTTCGCCAATGCTGAACTGAGAGGACTAGTGCCATGAGTTCCTTCTCGTAGGCTGATCGGGCTAAGGTCCTCCCGGAGAGCTGCTTACTGAAGTATGCTATGGGTCGTCGATCTTGCATGAGGACTACTCCGGTTCCCCGGCCCGAAGCGTCGCACTCAATCTCAAAGGGACGAGAAAAATCAGGCATGCCGAGCACCGGAGCTGAGGTGAGCGCCTGCTTGAGCTTCTAAAAACCTTCTTCGGCTTCCGATGGCCAACTCCATCGTTTGGTATTCTCCTTTCGCAGTAACGCCGTTAATGGGGCAGCAATTTTCCCATAATCGCAGATGAAGCGACCATAGTAACCGGTGAAGCCCAGGAATCCACGTAACGCCCGAATAGATGAGGGGGTTGGCCATCGCATGATGGTCGTGACCTTAGCGGGGTCCATCTGAACTCCTCCTTCAAAGACGATGTGCCCTAGTTATTCCACTTGCTTCCGCCCAACGATGCACTTCTTTAGATTCACGACCAACGAGTGCTCTTGCAAGACTCGGAAAACGCTCTCCAAGTGGACGAGGTGATTCGCCCACGAGGTGCTGTAGATTAGGATGTCGTCGAAAAAGACCAAGACAAACTTCCAGAGAAACGGGCGGAAGATGTCATTCATAAGACTCTGGAAAGTGGCCGGTGCATTGGTTAGTCCGAAGGGCATCACAAGAAATTCGTAATGGCCGGAGTGAGTTCGGAAGGCAGTCTTATGAACGTTTTCTGGTGCGATTCGGATTTGGTGGTATCCAGCTCGGAGATCGAGCTTACTAAACCACCGAGCACCATGCCGCTCGTCGAGCAGCTCCTGGATCACCGGAATTGGATATTTGTCCGGCACGATCACTTTGTTCAGGGCTCGGTAATCAACACAGGACCTCCACGAGCCGTCCTTCTTTCTGACCAAAAGAATCGGGCTCGAGTACGGGCTGCAACTGGGCTAGATAATGCCCGCGGCGAGCATCTCTGCTACGAGCTTTTCCATCTCCTTCTTCTATAAGTGATTGTATCGATATGGGCGAACTGAGATTGGAGGGATTCCCTTGACGAGAGGAATTTTGTGATCACACTCGCGCGATGGCGGAAGCTCGGAGGGAGTCTTTGTGATGGGTGGGAAGCTCGCGATGTGGGTTTGCCATTCTTTTTGCTGCTGGGAGGATAACTCGGTCAGTGTCGCGGAGTCCTCCGGAGTACCTTCCAGCGCCCATAAGACCCATGCGGCATCCTCAGCCCCCAAATCAGTCAGTTCGGTCTTCCTACACTCGCGCCGTGTGAGAGCCGGGTCCCCCATGATGCAGACCTTGTTGCCCGCGTACCCGAACTCTATAGTGAGGCGTGCCCAATTTGCGGTAATGTCCCCAAGGATTGTCAGCCATGACACTCCCAAGATCAAATCAATGCTACGCAAAGGGAAAACGTAACATGATACGTGGAACAAGTGTTCCTGAATATTGATCGGCACTTGTCGGCACTGATCCGTCCCTAGAACGACTGCGAACGAGGTTGTGGTCGCAATTGGCAGGGCTAGGTATTGGGCTACCTTACTTGAGATGAAACAGTGGCTCGCCCCACTGTCGATCATGGCTCGTAGCTTGTGTTCGCCGGTGTGTGCGAACAACTTCAACATTTGGGCGCTGTCAATCCCATGAGATGAAAGTTCCGACAACAACATCGTCAGTTGTGGCTCGGGGGTATCTCCCGGGGGTTCTTCCTCCACCTCCGGTTGCGGAGTCTCTACCTCCTCCTGTGGGGTTACGTCATCGTCTGCTTCTAGCATTACGGCTAATGTTTTCAGGGGGCACTTGTGCAGTGGTCCGTACTTTCTGCTGCACCGAAAGCACAACCCCTTAGCTCGGTATTCCTCTTGCTGCGCTACGGTTAGTTGACGAGAGTTCCTGGGCGAATGGGCTGTATTACCCCGGGTCGCCTGTTGTTCGCTCGATGGTAGCTGCCGCTGAAATGTCGCGGTGGGACATGGAAAGGTGCTCGTTGCGTTAGAGGTTCGAAAAGAGTTGTGCGAACTCCGGTTGGATCGCGCCATGCTGCAAGCTACCCGGATCACAGCGAACACATCTCCTAATTCCGAGTCCGGGAGACGGTCTCGGATGGAGGGCTGGAGGCCTCCCAAAAATGTACCCAGGTAGTGTTCGGCTGGTAAGGCAGGGAGTTGGGCTACACGCTCTTTAAACAAGGAAAGGTAATCCTCGAGCGAGCCTATTTGCCTCATCAGATGGAGAGCTTCGTAAGCATTTATAGCAGAGCTATCACCGAAACAGGCTACGAGTTCCTTCGAGAAGTCGCCCCACGCAATCTTGGCTGATCGACGGAGTAGCCACTGCGCCCAGAACATGGCCTTGCCATTCAATGCGATGAGGGCCGTGGCTACACGCTGATCTAGCGGTGTGCTATGGACCAGAAAATATTGCTCGGCCTGCGCGAGCCACGCTATGGGGTCTGTCCCGTTGAACCCCGGCAACTCCATCCGCGGAAGCACGATCGCGGTAGCGCCGCCTGGTGGGTTTGTTGGGGGCGGCAGTAGTGGATCTCCTCCTGATCTCATCGAGCTCTGGTGCATGAGAAACTTCAACTGCTCGACGATCCCGGGCAGGGTGTATTCGATGTGGCCGACGGCTGACTGCAAGGAGTCGATGGCCAATTGTACTCCACCCATGTTGGCTGCGATATCCGTCGTGATCTTCTCTAACTCGTCGAGACGTTTGTTCGTCTGGGTCATGCTGCGAGTCTCGACAACATCGTCCTTCGCCATGGATGGGGATCCGGCAGGTCAGACCAATTGATAGAGAATAGATCACGATAACAAGAAAAGAAGAAAATGATTGACTCAATCTCAGAACAAAACGGTTCCGCCACAGCTCCAAAGTCGCAATATCAATATACTCCTTGATGATCAACTTACAGCCGCAAGCTAGTATTTAAACTACTAGGGTAAGATGCCAAAGCCCATGCACAGCCAAGTCCCATGCACGTGTCTAGGCCCAAAACCTAACTGAAATAAAAAGACTCAAAACTCTAATCTACGATGGTTCGACCTAACCCGAACCCGGGAAAGAACCAATAAGAAAACCCGGGTGGAGCATACGCTCAATACTACAAAAATAACGACATAAATAATATAAACGAGTATCACTTCCTCGCTTCCTTCTTCGACCGACTTAGCGTGCCCTCCAGCTAATCACTTGAGCTTGCGCATTGCTATCAGCTTCGGCGTAGAATTTGGGAGGTCGATGGTTAAGATGAGCAATGTTGGTGTTAAGGTTGGCAGCAATGGTGACATCCGTAGGGTTTGCTCTGCTGTTAATTAATTACTACTACCTCCATCTCATATAATTGGACTACAAGACAAATGCATTGTTGCAATTGTAAAATAAATGTGCAGATTAAAGAGAGAAAGGAAGAAGAAGGAACTTTCATTTCATAGCTGCAAAAGTGCGTACAAAACGTGAACCCAACAGAAGAGCAAGAAACATTATTTAAACTAAATCCTAACCACTAATGCTGACTCAACATTTATCAGAAAAGCAAAATAACAAAAACATAACATGAGAGAAAAACTCTTTGAAGCTATTATTCACAAGTGTAAAAGACTAAAGCTATATGTCTTGATCTTGATCTTCTTGTTGTATATCTTGCTGTATATCCTTCTTCCTTTGAATCAAAAACATCCTTTATATGCTGATACCCCCCTCAAGATGAGCATGTATATTGCAAAGGCTCATCTTGCTCAAAAGTTTTCGGAACAAAGACAAAGCCACTGGTTTAGTAAATAGATCATCTAGCTGCACAGTACTTGCAATATGCATAGGTTTAATGAGCCTTGATCTGTACTTGTCACGAACAATGTGAAAATCAATCTCAATATGCTTCGAACGCTCATGAAAAGCTGCATTCGAAGTAAGGTAAACAGCTGCCTTGTTGTCACAAAACAAAGGCACTGCTTTCTCATGAGTAACATTGAATTCTTTCAATAAAACTTTGATCCAAGTTACCTCACTAGCTGCTTCAGCAAGAGCTCTGTATTCTGCCTCAGCTGAAAATCTTGATACAACTCCATGTTTCTTTGATTTCCATGAAATAAGAGAAGAGCCAAGAAATAGACAGAACCCGGACACAGACCTCCTTGTGTCAATACATGATCCCCAATCAGCATCTGCAAATATGCTGGGTGCAAGAGAGGAATTTGCAGAATAAAAGAGTCCAAGTCCAATAGAACTCTTCAAATATTTGATAACCCGATGTGCTGTAGCCAAATGATGTTCACAAGGCTTAGAAACATATTGGCTAAGCTTGTGAACAGAGTAAGTTATGTCTGGTCTGGTTATACATAGATACAACAACCTGCCAATAAGTCTTCTATAACCAGAAGCATCAGATAATGGAGCAGATCCCTCTTGTGCAAGTGAAATTCTAGAATCCATAGGTGTAGAAAAAGGCTTACATCCTAGGAAACCACAATCTTGAAGTAAATCAAGTACATATTTTCTTTGGTAAATGAAAATACCTCATTTGTCTCTTGCAATTTCCAAGCCAAGAAAATATTTGGGAATGCCCAAGTCTTTGAACTTGAAATGATTCCCAAGAAAGACCTTAAATTCATGTATCATAGCATCATCTGAACTGGCAATTAATATGTCATCAACATAAATAATAATGCCAAAGTAAGCATGATCAGAGAACTTATAATAGTAGGAGTGGTCTGCATGAGATTGAGTGAGACCAAACTGAACTAAAACCTCTGTAAACTTCAAATACCACTGCCTTGAAGCTTGCTTCAGGCCATATAAAGATCTATTCAACTTACACACAAGGTTCTGATTCTCCCCTTTAGTGTGCAAACCCTTTGGCAAGGACATGTATATCTCTTCTTGTAACTCACCATAGAGAAATGCATTGTTAATGTCCAAGTGAGCCAAGTGTAAATTCTTACAAGCTGCAACTGCCAACATCATTTTCACCGAAACCAAACGAGCCACTGGGGAAAAAGTGTCCAAATAATCAACACCTTCCCTCTATGTGAATCCCTGTGCCACAAGTCTGGCCTTTAGCCTCTTAACTTGACCATCAGACAAGAATTTCACTCTAAATACCCACTTGCATCCAATAGCAACTTTTCCAGGTGGAAGTTCAACCAAACTCCAAGTTCCATTCTGTTCAAGAGCATTGAGCTCAAGTTGCATAGCATCTCTCCATTCCTGATACATTGAAGCCTGTTTATAGGTCTTTGGCTCTGGAACAACAGTGATGGAGGCAATGTAGGAACTGTAGGATGGAGATAACTTGACATGATTTATGAAAGAATGCAAAGGATAGGAACAAGAGGACTGAACACTGCCACAAATGTAATCTTGCAAGTGTGCAGGGGCCTTGATTGGTCTACCTGTTCTAGAGTTGGGAACTTTCTGATGATGTGTAGACTGCAATGGTTCAGTTGGAGAAGGAACTGAATCTTGAGAAGGAGATGGAGGCTGAACTGGTACAATGGGAGATGGCAAATTTATAGGAAAAGTATCAGTGGACTGAGCAGAATACTCTTTGAAAGGGAAAATTGACTCATGGAAGATCACATCCCTGCTAATAATGATCTTGTTGGAGGTCAAATCCAACAGCTTATACCCTTTATATCCTGCTGGATAACCCAAGAAAACACACCTAGAGGCTCTAGGTGAGAACTTGGATCTGTCTCTCATAAGAGTTGAAGCATAGCAGAGGCAACCAAAACTTCTAAGGTGATCATAAGAGGGTACTTTCTGGAATAATAGTTCAAAGGGAGTGTGTTTGGCCAGGTGGGAGATGGATGAAGGGATCCTATTGATCAAATAGGAAGCAGTGAGTATACAATCTGCCCAATACTCAAGAGGAATGTGGGATTGAAAATATAGACTCCTAGCAACATTGAGTAAATGTTGATGTTTCCTTTCTACCCGGGCATTTTGTTGTGGCCTTTCCACACAAGAATGTTGTACCAAGGTTCCAAATTTTGTGTAAAGGTGTGGAAGATTAAACCCATTCCCATTATCACATCTAACAGTTTTGATGGATTTTTGGAATTGTGTTTGGATTTGGTGAAAGAATTGTTCAAGAATGTTTCCAACTTCAGATTTGTTTTGCATCAAGTAAGTCCAAACAAATCTTGATTTGTCATCAACAATGGTTAGAAAATATTTGAAACCATTGACTGAGATAGGATGGAAAGGACCCCAAATATCACAATGAATCAAATCAAAAATAGAAGAAGCAATGCTATTAGAAGGAGTGAAAGACAACTTTCTCTGTTTTGATAAGTGACAAACTTCACAAAGTGAATGTGTTACATCTTTTAGGGAAAGCATAGAAGATAACAACCTAAGCTTATCAATGCCAAGATGGCCTAATCTATAGTGCCACAGATTTGATGAAGCTAAGGCTGAGGAGACACTGGAAACTGGAACAGTAGCTGAACTTGGACTGGAACAAGGGTCTAGCACATACAATTTTCCAACACGTCTACCCATCCCAATCATCTGTCCCTTGGAAGCTCCCTGAATAACACAGTGATCATGAGTAAAGGTTACAGTATAATTCTGTGCTGAGGTCAAGCTACTAATAGACAGCAAGTTATGAGAAAAGCTGGGTACAAAGAAGACTGACTCGAGAATTAAAGTAGAAGATAAAGGAACAGTCCCTATTCTCTCTACTGGAACAGACTGGGAATTTAGTAGTGTGATAGAAGCATGAGAAACTTTAGTGGTGTGTGAGAAAAGATCAAGGCTACAACACACATGGTGTGTAGCTCCAGTGTCAATCAACCAAATAGATTTGTTGCAAGACACTGAACCAATGAAAGAGGTAAGAGAAAACATACCATTAAAATTGGGACTAGGGTCACAAGATCCTTGAGGTGTATAGGTAGGAGCTTGTTCCATGGGAGTAGATTGACTCTGTATCTGGTTTTGAAAGTATGACAAGAGCTGCTTGCACTGATCAGGAGAGAAAAGGTTAGTAGGATTAACAGAAGAGAAAGGACTAGCACTGCCATTTCCATCACCATTGACCTTGGCTTCAACATTGTGTACAGATCTCTGCACACCAACATTATTCCCAGACTCTCTGCTTCCCCTACCTCTTCCCATACCAGGTGGGAATCCATGCAGTTTAAAACACCTATCTATGGTGTGATTAGGCCTCCTGCAGTGAGTACAGAAGGGCCTGTCACGGCCTCTGCCAAAGCTCTGTGCAGCATTCACATAACCAGGTGGTTCACTCTGTGGAGCAGATATTATGGTGTTATGTACACCAATCCCCTTCTGCCTTTCCTCCTGCAGAACAAGAGAGAATATCTTCCCCAACTTTGGAAAAGGATCCTGGCTAAGAAAACTGGATCTAAGTCCAGAATATGCATCATTCAACCCCATTAAAAATTGAACAGACAACTCCTTATCAAGATGGTTTCTCCATTTTTCAGCACTTCCACATTTACAAGTAGTACATTCACACCATCCCTTAGATTGATAAGACAAATACTCATCCCAAATAACTCTAAGATCTGTGTAATATGCATTTACTCCATTAGATCCTTGTCTGAGGTTATTCATCTTTTGCTTTAATTCATAAATTCGAGCAATGTTTCCTTGTGAGAAACGTTCCTTAAGATCTAGTCAAATTTTTGAAGCAATCTCAATATACATCAAACTAGACTTTATCTTAGGAGTTGTTGAGTTTCTTAACCAGGATACTACCATGCCATTACACCTTTCCCAAGCATCAAATCTAGGATCGGCAGAATCAGATATTTTCTTAAGTGAACCATCAATAAAACCCAATTTGTTCTTAGCAAGCAAAGCAGTTCTCATCGATCTACTCCAATCAACAAAGTTACTCCCATTAAACAGCTCAGTAACCAAAATCGTGCCAGGATTATCACCTGGATGTAGGTACAGAGGACTTGATGGAGGAATCAGATCCTCAGCTTGGAATTGCGCGACTTCCTTCTTTGGCGCCATGGAACAGATCACAAGCAGGAACCAGTAGCTAGAAATTGCGTGCGGATTGTGGTGCTCTTGATACCATATTGCAGAGTGTATGTGTGGATTTAGATGTAAGCAGAATGTAGGAGAAAGGAGAAGAAGCAACTGGAATCATTCTCATTCATTCTCCAATGGAACAGTACAAAATGCGTGTATAACAGAATTCAGCTAACAACTATATATAGAAAACCTAACTTGCTGACTCATCAAAGTGCTAAAACACTGAAATAAGAAAAACGTAATACAAGGAAAAACGATTTTATTCAAACTGCAGCAGGCTCATGCAAGTCTTCATTCTTCAGCTCTTTCTTCCTTTCTTGCAGCGAATTCTTGCTAGTTTCTTCTTCTTCTACATACTGATACTAACAACTAATTTGAAAATTGCGACTGAGGGATTAGTTCCTCACCTTGAACCCAAGACATTCAATTCGTAAGAAATATGGGCCACCGGATAGTTGCCAGCAGGGACCCTAGGAGAGATTTGTCTCGTTCCGACCAACCACCTAGTTTGATCGAGATTTAGCAGTAACTTTAGCTCCGGCATTTGGGGGCTGAGCATCATAAATAGTGAACTTGGTTCCCAAAAAATTAGACCTGTCATGACCCGAAATGAGAGAAAAGATTAATTATTCAAGGGTTTGGAAAAGAAAGAAAAGAGGAAAAAAATCCTCTTATAAAATATTTACCTCAACTTCCCGATGTAGCTGCTGCTTGACTTAGACACATCTCCAGCATTCACAGATATTATGTAGTCTGTGTTAGTTGGTCGATGACATCTTCGAGCAGCCAGAAGAAACTTACCATTATCATTAGAAGCTGTTACAAGATGAAGATATGAATAGTGAATACCACTTGAGAAGCAAAAAATCGAATCTGTACAGCAACTTACATTTTTCTGAAAGTCAGTAATAAGGTGCATGAAAGAAAAACATGCAAGATCATCTAATGAGAAAAAACCATCATCGTAGGTGCCACTGTCCAATAGAAAATTGACAGAAGGTATATAAGGAAAATAATCAATTTAAACAGTTTACCTTGACTATAATTAAGGTATAGATAATATGTTTGGGAGCTACGGTTCCGCTTGATAAAGCACTGAACTAGAGTATTTCTTGGACCAGGCTGCAGAAACAAAATTATTTCAGCAATCACTAGAAGGAGAAGAACAAGAATACCAAGAATGCCAGTTAATATAACTGGTAAATACTAAATAATAAGTCAAACAGGTCTACCAAGAGACTAAATTTCTATTTACATAGATTTTCTCAAACACTGTGCTACCTCTGCATACTAAAACCCTCAGATATACATCAATTCTCATCGCAGAAGATCAGCAAGGAGGGTTATCTTTGGTGATAACCGGATCGTAATTCTATCTTCGAAAACACGCTGGCTCCTTTGAGTTGATCAAACAGGTCGTCGATCCTTGGTAGGGGATATTTGTT
>JAOWBJ010112066.1:0-13963 GCA_028566335.1 Monarda citriodora | reverse complement strand
CTTAAAGGAGCTTATCATACTCGATCCAATAATCTAAAAGTTACAGTAAGCTCAACAAAACTAAAATACTAAAATAAATAAAATAACTAAGAGACATTCGTATCAACTCCTCCACCATCGAAAACCTCTTTGTCCTTAAGGAGAGAATGAATATTGACGCCATAGATTCTAAGATGCCAAAGACTTGAGTTCCAAGTCGCCTTCTTCTCCCTATCCTTTTCCTCATCTGAATCGACTACTTTAGTATCTCCTTCCTCGGCCGACCTTTACTCTATTGCCTCGTCGTTTTCTTTAGTAGAGATCTCCTTCTCCATGGTCTGCATAACCCAAAGAGAGACTGGGGAGCTAATGAATGAAGAATGCTTCTTGAGCAAGTCCGTCAAACTACCATCTTGAAGATATTCGAGTTGATCCTCTGTCAGGGAGAGAGTCTCCTTAGGACCACAACCAAGTGTTGGGGTCGAATGAACACACATTCAACACCACCACACAGTGGAAGACTGAAATGGCAGAATACACACAAGACACTTGAACTCAAGACACAGTTCAAGATTCAATACAAAGAACAACTCTACCAAGCTAGACAAAATACGTATGAAACTGAAATAAAGAACACAAGAATTTAAGTGGTTCGACAAATGCCTACGTCCACGGAACAGTACCAATCTTAAAAGGAGCTCCGACGATTTGCACAACTTGCGAACTCGTCTATAATAGATTACAAAGGTTACACTCAAGAGAAGATAAACCACTTATCTTGTACATCCTCAAACCCTCGCTGTTTACCTTAAGAACTAGCTCATAATTTTTACCTCTTGTGTATAACTCAATATCACTTTCTGAATATTCTCTCTTTTGGATATTCTGCACTACTTGGAAACTAAACATTTAGATCTTTCTATATAAAGAATTCTCCTCGGGACTAGAGAAGTATGGGCGTTGCACTTTATCGGACAAGGTACCACCTACTCTGTCGTAAATATCACCAACTCTATCGAAAAGTACCAACTGCCATGCCTTTATCGAAGTCAATGCCACCAGCTGTTGACGAAGCTACCGCTAACGTTGCTAGCCTTTAGCGCCGCTAGCTACATCCATCAAGCGCCGCTCACCACTAGCCATTCCCGCTAGTGCCCGCGAGCTCCGCTACCGCTTTTACCTGCAAGTGTCCGCTTCCACCAAGCGTCTGCTTTCCTGCAAGCGACAGCCACTGCTTTCGCTTAGAAAACTTCTCCACCTTGGAAGGGACTCGTAAGCGACTGCTTGCCCGCGAGCGACCGCTTTCCGGAAGCGATCATTTTCCCGCTTTCACTCTCAACACTTCTCCACCTTGGAAGCGACCCGCAAGCAACCGATTGCCCGCAAGCGACCGCTTTTCGCAAGCGACCGATTTTCCACTTTCACTCTCAACACTTCTCCACCTCGTACATCATTTGATAAACCTCCAATGTAAGACGATCACGAGCAACACACGAGTACCACAATTGTCAGAACACTTGTGCCAGCTGCACCATTTACACCATGGCTGCTTACATACCCTTTCCAAGGATCAAGCTCATGTAGTTCGAACAAGGGGAACTCCACCGCTTCCCAATACCGCCCCTAGGGGTTGAGCCAGAAAAAGGCCATCAACACGAGAAAATGCTAAGCAAGTCCAAGCAATGTTGGACCTTGCCACCCGTCATCACTTTGGTCAACATGTGTGCTGGGTTCTCATTTGTGTTCACATTCAGTAGCGAAATATCACATTTCTCTACTACATCTCGCACAAAGTGATATCTGACATCGATATGCTTGGTACGAGCATGATGAACTTGATTCTTTGCCAAGTGAATGGCTCTTTGGCTATCACACCCAAGTCCACACTATCCTGCTCCATCCCAGAATTGCCTAGAAGACCCCACATCCACAATGCCTCCTTCACCCCTTCTGCCAAAGCCATGTACTCAGCTTCTGTGGTTGAAAGCCCTACTGTGGCTTGCAACATGGATCTCCAACTGACGGGGCTCCCATATACTCTGAATACGTATACCGTATTAGATCAACATTTTTCTAGGTCTCATGCATAATTTGAGTCAACAAACCCTTGAACCTTACATGTCGCTCCACCAAAGCATAATCTTGTGTTGATTGAACCTTTCAAGTACCGAAGGATCCACTTCACCCTTCCCAGTGAGTTTTCCCCGGATTAGCCATATACCTGCTAATCAAACTCACCACTTGTGAAATGTCCGGGCGTGTAAACACCATAGCGTACATTAAGATACCGATTGTACTAGCGTATGACACTCTTTCCATCTGTGCTTTCTCCTCCGCAGTGGTGGTAGATTGTTTTCCCGAGAGTCTGAAGTGGTGAGCTAAAGGAGTTGACACAACTTTAGCATCATGCATCCCAAATCTTTGAACGACTTGCTCAATATATCCTTTCTGTGCTTCGACCTCTCTCTTCTAATCTCCATCCCCAGTATCTTCTTAGCTTTGCCTAAATCCTTCATCTCAAACTCTATACCGATTTGAGCTTTCAGCTATTCTATCTCCACCTTGCTTTTCAAAGCAATCAGCATGTCTTCCACATACAATAGGAGATAGATATGCTCACCTACAGCAATCTTCCAAATATAGACACAATAGTCATATTCGCTTCTGGAATACCAATGCCTTAGCATGAAAGAGTCAATCTCTTGTACCACTTGTGAGGAGATTTCTTCAATCCATACATGGATTTCCTCAAGCGATATACATGACCCTCTTTCCCTTCAACCTTGAAGCCCTTCGGTTAATGCATGTAGATATCCTCTTTCAGGTCCCTATGCAAGAAGGCAATCTTCACATCAAGTTGTTCAAGCTCCAGTTCCGCTTGAGCAATGACACTCAGTAGCACATGAATGGAGATGTGCTTCACCACTAGCGAGAATATCTCGTTATAGTCCACTCCCTCTTTCTGCGCAAAACCCTGAGCCACTAGCCTCACCTTGTACCTTACACCCCCGACCTCAGAGTTATCTTCCCTCTTTTTGTAGATCCATTAACAGACAATTGCTCTCCTCCCTTTGGGCAATGGGAGCAGCTCTTCGAACACTTGATTATTCCGAAAAGATTCTATCTCTTCCTCGCTACCAGCTGCTTAGCTCTATTCTTGTCCCTAATAGCCTCCTGGTATGAAGCTGGGTCCACTTCATCCTTCGGTAGCGCGGACCGAACCACGTTCGCTTGCCCATAGTGTTTCAAAGGCCGGTCTAAACCCAGCTTTTGAACTCGCTTATACGCTCGCTTTGGCCTAGAAAAGCCAAATCTTACGCTAGCTGTTGTTCGCATAAAACATCTATATTTTCTTGATCAAGCTCCTCTTGTTCAAGCTCTTCATAACTCTGCTCCGGAGTGGATCCATGAAGCTCCGCTTGAACATGACTGGGACCTGCTTGCTCCGTTCGTTCCAACTCGATCATACGAGACTTAGAAGTCTCACCCTCATCTCCTCTGGGTGTACCAGTAATCTGCTTAGTCGCCATGGAGTTCTCATCAAAAGTAACATCCTTGTTGATTATAAACTTGGAATCCTCCAAGAACCAAATTCATAACCTTTTACCCCGGTTGCATACCGAAGAATATCGCCTTCTTGGTCCAAGCATTGATCTTTCCCTCGCTTACGCGATAGTAAGCAGTGCAACTGAAGGCTTCAACCTCTTATAATCAGCATGTTCTCCCGACCATACTCGATATGGAGTATCTCCACCTAAGCTTGAATGTAGGGAATGATTGATAAGATGACAAGCGGTTGCCATCGACTCTGCCCACCATTCATTGCCTAATCCTGCTTGGGATCGCATAGACGTCGCTCGCTCTCTCACAGTGCGATTGAATCTTTCCGTGACGCCATTTTGCTACGGCGTCTTCCTAACTGTCCAGTGCCTAGCGATCCCTTCCCGATCACAGTACTCCTTGAAAGCACCATCGGTATACTGAGTACTGTTATTTGATCTTAACGTCTTCAATTTCTTCCCCATCCTATTCTCGACCATCGCTTTTCACTTCTTGAACGTGTCAAATACCTCATTCTTATGCTTCAAGAAATAAATCCAAGCATACCTAGAATGATCGTTGATGAACGGGGCATAGTAATTGGAGCCTCCCTTTGAGATATCTGAAGCGCCCCCCCAAACATCTCTATGCACATAGTCCAAGATGCCTCTGCTTCTGTGGTGGCTCGCTTTGAACCGGATCCTGTGTGCTTTCCCATATATAGAGTGCTCACAAAATTCCATGCAAGGCTTCTTCAAGTTCTTCAGCAGACCCTCCTCACTCAGCAGGTCCAGGCCCTTCTCTGACATATGTCCGAGCCTCTTGTTCCATAGCCCGGTGTTGAAATCTGAGCCGCTTCCAGACTCGCTTGCTCCAACTGCCGTACTTCCCGTCACCGATGTACCAAAGAGAGTATACAAATTCTTTTGGCGAATAGCCTTCATCACAACCAAAGAACCCCGGACAACCTTCATTACTCCATTCCACGTGACAATCTTGTAGCCACCGGAATCGAAAGTACCAACGAAAATAAGATTCTTCCGCAAGTCTGGAACATGCCTCACATCCTTTAGGGTTCTGATAACTCCATCATGCATCCTAATCTGAATGGACCCTACCCCCAATGCTTTACAGGAATGATTATTTCCCATTAAAAAGTTCCACCATCGATCTCGCTATAGGTAGTAAACCACTTTCTATTTGGAGACTTATAATAAGAGCAGCCTGAATCGAGGATGCACTTCCCTGAGTTTTCCTCATCACCCGCGGCATTGAAGAAGTCGTCACCTTCGCCTTCCTCCAAAGCGAATCCAGCTTCTTGCAGCCCTTGATCCTTCACGTTGTTGTCCTTGTTCTTCTTCCCGGTTGCCTTCTTGTTGGGCAGTTTGTTTTGAAATGCCCAAACTGCCCACACTTGTATCACGACCTCTCTGCAAACGGCCTGGATTTGGATCTAGATTTGCCTCCCTTGCCTTTTCCTGTTTCGTTTTCCCTGCCCCTTGCGTACAAACCTTGCTCTGCTCCTTGCTCGTACTAGCATTCATCCCGCTAGTAGCAATCTTTCGAAGATCATCCGCTAGGAGGGAAGTCCTAGTCTCAACCATTGAAAGGTTGTCGCCCACGAGCATCAAGGTTTGTTTCAAGTTCTCATATGACTATGGCAACGAAAGAAGCACCATGAGAACTTGATCCTCATCACCCCCTTCACATCAATATCCTCTAAGTTTGATATGCACCAATCGAATCTATTTATGTGATCCTTGATGAGTGTCCTTTCATCCATCTTGTAGTTATAAAGCTTGGACTTCAAGTAGATCCGATTCATTAGAGTATTCGTCATGAAGTTGAACTCTAACTTCAACCACACTCCCGTGGCGGTAACATCACTGTCTACCAAGAAAGTGACATCTCTTTCTAGGCATAGAATGATCGATGCTCGGGCTTTGAGATCTAGCTCTTACCAATCTTTGTCCGTCGTGTCCAAAGGCTTCTTCTCTTTACCCGCCAAAGCTTTGTGCAGCTTCTGTGAGATTAGCAAATTCTTCATTTGCATCTTCCAATAGGAAAAATCGTTTTTCCCATTGAACCTTTCTATCTCATACTTTCCGATCTTGATTGAACCGCTGTTATACATCATTTTTCCCGTTTGTTTTGACTGCACCATCTTTGTGTTCTCACTGCCAGGTACAGGCTCGACTTCTCCTCGAATATGAGCTTAACCACCAAAAACTGATATCAAGCTCTGATACCATTTGTTGGGGTCGAATGAACACACATTCAACACCACCACACAACAGAAGACTGAAATGGCAGAACACACACAAGACACTTAAAATCAAGACACAGTTCAAGATTCAATATAAAGAACAACTCTATCAAGCTAGACAAGATATGTATGAAACTTAATGAAAGAACACAAGAATTTAAGTGGTTCAGTATATACCTACGTTCACGGAGCAGTACCAATCTTAATAGGAGCTCCGACAATTCGCACAACTGCGAACTCGTCTATAACAGATTACAAAGGTTAAACCCAAGAGAAGATAAACCACTTATCTTGTACACCCTCAAACTCTCGCTCTTTACCTTAAGATCTAGCTCACAATTTTTACCTCTCGTGTATCACTCAATCTCACTTTCTGAATATTCTCTCTTTTTGATATTTTGCACTACTTGGAAAGTAAACATTTGGATCTTTCTAGAGAATTCTCCTAGGGACTAGAGAAGTATGGGCGTTATGGGAGTTGCACTTTATTGGACAATGTGCCACCCATTCTGTCGTAAATGTCACCAACTCCGCCAAAAAGTACCACCTGCACTGCCTTTATCGAAGTCAGTGCCGCCAGCTGTTAACGAAGCTACCACTAGCATCGCTAGCCCTTAGCGCCACTAGCCACCTTCATCAAGCGCCGCTCGCGGCTTGCCATTCCAGCTAACGCCTGCGAGCTCCGCTACCATTTTCACCTGCAAGCGACCACTTCCGCCAAGCGACCACTTTCCAGCAAGCGACAGCTACCGCTTTCGCTTACAACACTTCTCTGCATTGGAAGTGACTCGCAAGAGACCGCTTTCTCGCTTTCACTCTCAACACTTCTCCACCTTGGAAGCGTCCTCAAGCGACCGCTTTCCCGTTTTCACTCTCAACACTAAGCTTCTCACCAGAGGTATCGCTGGTGATAGTGAATGAACCTCGAGCTTGGGACTCCCAGACATATTGCTCAACATCATTACGTGCGATGGCAACAATAATCTTTCCAGCAACCATGTAAGTGCGTAGAAAGCCACGACAAATGGCTTGATCATGCTAACAGCAGCACTAGCAAAAAGATCTTCCATAATGCTTGCAATTGCTTTGGCAACAATGGCAGCTTACTTATGTTGAAATCATCGTATAACATGTAAAACTGATTTAGGTTCTTTTGCTGCATTCGCAATCTATCTATGAGCAGCTTCCACTCAACGACTTCTTCATCAAAAATTACTCGGGTAATGATAATAAGATGCGTGTCAATCATGCATTTAGTAAATGCCTACACAAGTCGTTTTGTCTCATAAAGAGAGAGGAACTTTGGAATGCAGACACAAATGAAGGTTGTCAAATCTTGATTCTTATACTGTTTGTGCACTTGATCAATCACATCCTTCACGCCCTCAAGTTTTCCCCAGATGGCATCTTCACCGAATTCTACATATTTGAAGCATGGGTAACGACATTCGTAACGTTATTGGTAACGATATCCTTTTCCTCATTGTCCTCGTTGTCTTATTCGTGGACATGGTCCTTGACCATTGCCTCCGTAGCCGAGGAACTCGTCGAGTCATCGTCAGAGTCCTTCGCTCGCGAGAGTTCCGCCATTACCCTACGAGAACCACTCTCCATCCCAGCTCCGTGTTCATGAATCAGCTTCAATCTCCTCTCGTCTTCTGCCAATGGAACTGCATAACCGTCACTTTCTTCATTTATTTCATCTAGGCCTTTGTCTTCTGATTTCTCTTCCTCTCATTCTTCTTTCTTTTCTTCCCTCGGTCACTGCTCAAATGCGGCATCGTTGTTTGCAAGAACAATAATTGAAGACGAAGGACCATGTTGCTGTGAACCGATCAAGAACCCAAGAAGGAGATATTGGCTGCCAATCCATGCACTCTTCAGCCCAAACAAGTGAACTGTCGTGCAAGTAACGATGTGAGTGATACTCTTGCATCACGGTGAACGAGTAAGGGCCTATTTAGGCTGTTAGAATATTTTTTTTAAGGGGGAACATCCTAAATAGAGTTTGTTTTGATGATCCCAAAGCTGTAACAATTTATTCATTTCCCTTATTATTTTTGATAGACGCTTGCAATTTTTTATGTATATAGAAAGCTCGTCTGTTAGGGAGCTTTATCTTATCAAGTGAATCTTTTGAAGATATGCCAAGCGAAGTGAGAAGGCTTAGCGTTTTATCGCTAAGTTATCGAAGTGGTTTGCTCAAGTAATAGGAAATCGTTGTCTCTGATTTCGCTCCAAGCAATTGATATCTCCAAGCGATCGCTCTTGTCAAAAAGCTCCTAAACTCAAGCGAAGTCATCTCTGCAAAGCGATCAAGGAGTTAGCGAAGCAGTTCATAGCAAAGCATTGCCGTCTGAGAGAAGACTGCAGAGCGAGGCATCCCAGTTCACCTACAGAGTCAAGCGACCACTCTACTGTACAACTATGCCCAAGTCAATGCAAAAGCGATCTCAGTGCTTTCAGATGACATGCATAAATCCCATAAAGGGTTCTGACACCTTCACGTTTTCTCTTCAGAATTCAAATTAAAGGTATGACTTCTACTGTTGAAAAGTCAAAGAGCCACTTGGACACACGGGATTGGGCAATGGATTCTACTACTGCGACTACTGCATAAAGTGAAGATTTGGTGTTACAGAACATGCTTTAGCCTGTAACTTATTGTACGAAACTGCAGAAAAGCTGATACGATGAAGGACTTTGAGAGACTCCAATTATATCTCTTTCTAACGGATTTAATTTTCCCTCTTATAAATAAGGCTACTACTCCACATTGCAGAGACGCAACGACAACTACGATACTCAACGAACGAAGTGTCGAAACTCTGACAAAATCTCTCTTGAGCTTTCAATTCTTAAACTCTTCTCGAGTTATCACTCCTTGTACTTAGCTTGTTAGAACTCAGAAAAATCCATAGGCTTTATGCTTTGAGTGATAGTTGAGTCACTTAGAAAATATTCTTGGTTTTCTAAGTAAGTAGCAAAATCAGTCCTTAGCCTTGATATTCAAGAGCATATTCTTGTATACTTGAGAAAGAGTAAAGTCTATCCTTGCCTTGTGCTTATTGTCAAAGGCTTTACTCATAGTTAGAAACCTCTGAGTTTGCTCACCACAAACTTAACCTGATTTGTACTATCCGCTCGCGAGACTTAATTTGCAGAGGACTTAGTCTGGTTGGCTAGGTCACTTCATCGGGAAGTCTAAAACTAAGACATAAAACTTCACGGGGAAGCTTAAAGCCCGCCCGCCCCCTCGTAAGGCTGAATTCGCTGAGGATCTGTCGAGTGAAGATAGATCACTTCATTGGAAAGTCTAAAATCAAGACGTTCCTACCGGGTTTGGTAGAAGAGTGGATGTAGGAGAGTTGCTCCAAACCACTATAAAATCGCTTGTGTCGTGTTTACTTTCTTCACTTTATATTTGTTATTTACTCTTTCACACACACACTCTTTAAACAAACAAACGGTTTTAAAAGTAAGACAAGATTTTCTTAAGTACGAATATAAACAAATCGTTCACCAAATTCCACAACGCGCTTTCAACTCTGCAAGCGATCGCTTCACTAAGCAAGCCTTAGAGAAGTAGTCGCCCAGCCTTCTTTTAAAGCGATTTTTTCTTAGAGGGTTCTTTCGGTGGCGACTGCTTTTTAAAGTCTTTCTTTAAAAAAACAGTTAAAAAGAAGTCGTTGAATTCTTGCAATGTATTCACCTCCCTCTACGTGTGCACTCGTACTTCCTGCGGCCAATATAGGCTACTCATTCTCACCAAGAACGTCTGCCCAATGCTAGAACTCCTATACAGAAACACGTACGGCATCGGCGGATCTCTTGGCTGCTGGTTTGAAATAGGGAAGATGTTGGCGCCATACGTTTAGTAGTCGTCGTAAGGTAAATTCTGCAATGGCTGGCGATAGGCGGTGGGCTCGTACGAATATACAAAAGTGGGTTGCGACGGGGACTGTTGATAGGCGCAGTGGCCTAGCGTAACCATGGTGCACGTATTTGGGTTCCGAAAGTTGATGTGTTTCATGAACACGACATTGAAAGCACAAGTTGTTAGGAAAGGAATTCTTAACTAGAGAAACATGAGCATAAGAGAAAAATTCGAGAAAGAATCTCGGCGAGAGGGAGAGTTAGAGACGTAGAGATGGGGAAAAAGAGAAAATGAAGGAAAGATAGAGGTGGAAGGAAAATATAATAATTGGCTAATTCTTTGATATGATATCATTCACAAAGAAGAATACATATTTATAATGTTAAACTCTAAGGTTGGTTCGACTCTCTTTTGCGATACGGGAAAGAACCAACAAAAAAAACCTATAAAGGAGCTTATAGTACACTCAACACAATAATTTAAAAATTATCGTAAGCCCAACAAAACTAAAATACTAAAATAAATAAAATAAATAACGACACACTCATATCATACTACATCGCCATCAAGGTCCATATTAAATTCAAATATTTTGTTCATCCTAAATCTTAACGCGATCCAGATTGCTTTTCCCATAAACTGGGTTGGTCATCAAATCTTCCACATACTCTATGAATTTCATCGGCCGATAAAGTGGACGACCGTCTATTTCGACCAGCGCCACCGCGGGAGCAACGATGGCGTCCGGTGCCGGGCCGTTGGCTATGACGACAGAGACCCTCGTCTCTTCCACATTAACCACGGCTCTGTGGCTCACGCTCTTGTATCTCCCATTGCTAAATATCTGTCAAAGAAAAATATGAAGTAATATATAATGATTAATTATTAATTGAGCCAAAATGAACTAAAATGATCAATTTGGTTTGATTTTTGCACACCCCTAATTTCATTGCATGTAAAAGATTTACCTCTAGATGATCAGCAGAGTTAACGAGGATCGCATTCTGTGGTGAACTAATGACAAACCACTCTCCATTGCGCTTGATCTGAAGCCCCGCGACCCCATTGTGGATGACAAACGTCAGTATGCCGTAATCTGTGTGGGGAGGAATGCCGATAGCTTTATTCGGCTTCGGACAGGGTGGATAGTAGTTCCCCACATACAACTGAAATGACGAGTCGAGTTGCAAGGCTTGGTCAACGAACCCGTCTTCAAACCCTAGGTTTTCCCCGATGGCGTGCATAAGTTTCCTGTAGATCGGTCGTGTTTTCTCGGAGTAGTCATTCAAATTGTCCATGCGCCATATAAATTCATTTCAATATTATTATTTTTATGTGCGGATACACGGCTATAAACAACTCCCTCTGCCATGTCCAATTAGATGAGTTTCTTTTCGGTATGATAATCAATGAAAAATCGTTAAGGACCGTAAGTTTATGCAATTAATAAAAAAATAAATAAAGATTTTTTGAATAATTTATATTTTTATAAAGTAAATGAATTAATGCATATATTTATTTATTACGATTTTTTTATCAACCTTTATCAATATTTTTTATTTCTCTTCTTATATTTATTTATTTCAATTAACGTAAAAGATTAATAATAGTGATATTTGGCCACATAACAATATTTTAAAAAATATTCAATAACTAATAAGTTTGAATGTAAAAATATTTATTCTCCAAAAATTACATATTTTTATTATTTTTTAAATAAAGAGGTAAAAAAAAATCTTTAAAATAGCCAAAATTACCAAATAATTAAAAGGTTACTATTTTGAAAATACAAAAAATATATAGAGTACCACATTTAGAATTTCTTATGGCCTAAAAATGTTTTGCATGAAAATATAAATTATTTCAAATAAAAAAAAAATCAAAGAAGCCGAATTATGGCCAGCCATAATATGGCCGAATAACATGACTCAAAGATTTAATGAGTGCCAACTAGTGGGCCTAATTTCTTTCAATTTTGGGGTTTAAATTTCTAAATATTTTCATTTAGGAAGCGTGCGGAGGAGCGTCTATAAAGAGTTGTCTAAATCTCATATTTGGCAGTTAAAATTATAAAAGGAAATCATCGACTCCACTCGACTAGTGAATTGTACCTCAGAGACTGAGGCTTGCGAGGGCAGTTGAAGACGGGGTGGACCTTGGACTTGACGAAGTCCCACCATAGATGAAGCTTCTTGGTGGCGGTGGTGATCACGCTGCCTGACGTGATGGGGTCTGACACGCTCTTGGCCTCGTAGCGACACTTCTCCTCCTCCGGCAGCTCGAAGAACTCCATGCTAACCTCGGTCATGCCTTTCATAAGAGTTTCCGGAGTCCCATGATTCACCAGCTGCGATATATGATCCAAACATATGATAATATGGTAATTAGATCGTCAATATTTTTTCAAAAAACAAACCACACAAGACCACAAAGCTAGCTACGGAAAATCTTACGATGAAGAATCCCCATTCTCGACAAGCGGTGTCGAGGTTGCGGAGGACTTTAGATCGTTGATCGGATCGGAGGAGGCAAGGAGGAGAAATCGACGACGGGCAGGGAATGAGTGTGGGATCCCTTAGAATCGGTGGGGATTGTGAATTGAGATGGGAATGATTTGAGTTCAGCTGACTCAACCCGATCTTTTAGGAAAGAGTTATCTAGTGTAGCATCCATTTTCTCCTCTCCCTCGCGAGTGTGGACGGGAATGGAGGAGTTGCCATTTTAAGTAAGCTATGCGAATCTCACTCGTATCCCACCGACATTACAATAATAGGCGGGCAAGGTGTTGTCATAATTAAGGCGTCAACAGTAGAATACCAACGGACCAACTCATATGACCGGGCCGGCGTCTTTATTATATAGCTAATCAAACGACAATATAACCCCATATTATATTACTACGAGGATTTATAAGGCCTACGAAAAAGTATGCCATAAATATTTGGTTTATACATATTACATTTATTTGATAATACCATTCTAAGTAAGAAAATGGTTACTTACGAGTTACGACTATAGATTTTCTTTAATTTAGATAGTATGTGTTGAAAAATATTTTCTCTAAGATATTTATAATACTTAATATATACAAACAACTACTACCTCCATCCCGAACTAATTGTCATACAACTTTATGTCAATCAATGCACGCTTTTCCACCGAAACTTAGTATGAGATATTAAATAAATTTTTGAAATTTTTGTTCGCTCACTAGATAGTTCGAGTGTCGTACTATCCCGTGAGCGATTTTTTTTCAAAAACCTATTTTAAAACTCGTACTAGGTTTAGATGGAAAAGCGTGCATGGAGTGACAGAAAGTTATAGGACAATTAGTTGAGGTAGTATTATTTTATTTGTTTTGTTTTTTAATGTACACATAAAAAAATAAGAAGGAAAATTTAAACAATAGAAACTAAAAATAGAGTGAAATATAGAAACTAATATCAGCCATAGATCTGATTCAATATAGGCGGTATAGATCAAAAAGCGATCACAACTTCTATCTCTGCATCGCGTGATTCAAAGGGTAAAATTGTCCTTTTCTTTACACAAAATTAGGGTAAAAGCTCCTTTTACAACATCGTGTCTTCACAGCTTCCATCTCTGCCGCAATTATGCAATTCTCGCTGTAATATTTCAATTCTTTCTACAATTCTTCCATTACAGTTAGGGCGAACCTTTCAACGCCAGCATATTCTTTCAATTTTTGCATTTTTTCAGAAAAATAAAATCGTATTTTCACCATAGAAGGGTGATTGTTAGAGCTTCTATCATTGCATTCTTTCAGAAAATCATAGCCGCTGCATTCTCAGTTGTTGGCCCAGAAAGCACTAACACATGTAGAGGGGGGTGAATACGTGTGTAAAGAATTTATCATCTTTTTCAAATTAAAGCGAATTATAAAATCCCCTCTTTAAGAAAATCGTTTGAGCTAAGACCGAGCGACGTTTACCAAGCGGATTAGTCCGAGCGGTAAAAGTCGCTACCTCGGAGCTTGAGCGTGCGAAATATGGTGAGCGAGTAAGTGCTTTTGAGAAAACTCTTGGTTATGAAAATAGTTTTTGTTTGCTTAAGTGTAATATCCCGAATTTTCTTATTTTAAGAAAAATTTCTCTAATATATTTTATTACAATAATTATTTAATTTTAATTATATATATATATAATATTATTATATATATATATATGTATATGTATATATATATATATATACATTAGATTAGTACTATATAATATACAGTTAATCTATGTAGTAGTATATTATATATATAAGTACGAATTATATATAAATACTACATGATG
>JAOWBJ010112065.1:0-19472 GCA_028566335.1 Monarda citriodora | reverse complement strand
AAAAATAAATATGCATAACACAGACTCGGGTACGAATCCTGACTGGACATTTTTTTTCTTTTATTAATTCTACTTCTGGACCTACACTTACTCTCAAACTCAATAATAATTATTTAAATTAATATCTCACAATTAATATTATTTTAAAATTCTCTCTCTCAATTTTATTGATTTCTATGGCAAAAGTAAAACGGACTAACGAGACAGTACGGAGAGATTACTTATAAAGTTAAAAATCGCTAAAAAAACTTCTAAAATAAAGTTATTAATAAAAGTAATCATAACGTAACCTAAACGCACCCGATTTGCAAAACACACATGTAATACTACTTGATCGATTATGCTTTTTATGAGCTCGTTTATATGATGAAGTACGTAAAAAGAGAGTAAGAACGCAGAGAATTTACGTGGTTCGATGCGCTATGTTTGTAGATTTACGTCCACGGGAAGAAAGAAGAAAGTTTGTATTGCTCATGTGAGTATGAGAGTGTCTGTCTCTCCTATCCTAGGGCCTTTATTTATAGGATTACATAGAGTCATACTCTAATACAATGATCGAGCCTGATTGGATATCTTTAAGGCATTTTGTTGATATCTTTTTACATGAGATATATCTGAATCCCTATCTCTCTATAATAGATCTATCTTGAGGATACGCTTGGATTTGGAGTAGGAGTCCTCATTGCGGTAGGAGTGTTATGTGAGCTGGCGCGAGCTTGATGTTGGGCCGGAGATGCGAGCTGGGCCATGATGGGCTTATGCGGTCTCCTGGGCCTGGATGTCGCTTATAGTGGGCCTTGTGTTCGGGCCTGATAGCGTTGGGCCAAGCTCTTGTCGAGATCCATATCTATTGGGCCTCGTATTTGGGCCTAGCTATTGGCCGTGTACTATCACCCCCCCATAGAGAGGTAGGGATGAGGATATATGGTCGTGTCTGAGAATACCTTGTTGTGGGGGATTCTTGCGAACTGATGTCCCCCGTCAAGTTGGACGCGAGCAGCGAGCATACCCCGCTGGAAAGGGACGAGCTCGCGAACTGGTGGCCCCGTCAAAGTTGACGTGAGCAGCGAGCGTACCCAGCTGGAAAGGGACGAGCTCGCGAACTGATGGCCCCCGTCAGAGTGGACGCGAGCAGCGAGCATGCCCCGCTGGAAAGGGGCGAGCTCGCGAACTGGTGGCCCCCGTCAAGTGGACGTGAGCAGCGAGCATACCCTGCTAGAAAGGGGCGAGCTCGCGACCTGCGATCTGAATGTGAAGGGGCGCACCTTTCGGACTGACACAATGTCAGTTACTTTTGCATTAAATGCGTCGGTTGGGCTTTCGTGGAAGGTGGCCCAATAGGGTTGTGCCATGTCGAACTGTCACCTTTTGAAGTGTATATGGTACGATTTGTGGAAACCATTCCATCACTTTAACATTTTGCACGAAAAAGAAGAAGAAACTTCCCCAAATTTTCTGCAACTCCGTCGTCTGCTACTGTTCTAGTTGCTGCTCCGGTGACATTGCATTCCTTGTTCCCGCAAACATCCTTTAAGTAAGTATGGCTTCTTCTTCCAAGTCTGTTGTTTCTAAGTTAAATTTCTCCATGTATGCGCGTGATGTCCCTGAGACTGTTGATATATTTTTTGTTGGAAAAAGTAGATTTAGGCCTTCTCACTGCGGGTATTCGGGTGCGGTAGGTGTGGGTAACGTTAATTGTTACCACTCGTCCTTAGATTTGTCAATGATTAGGGGGTTGGAAACCTATCTGCCCGATAACGCAGCTTTTATTATTCCCGGTCCAATAGACCATGCTTGTTGTCCTCCTCGGGAATTTATGACCGTTTATGAAGACTCTCTTCGTAGAGGTTTGCAATTCCTTCTCCAAAAAGCTCTTAAGGAGTTAGAAATCCATCGACTGCCGTTAGGGCAGTTGACTCCGAATTCTTTTATTCTCTTGTCCTTTTTGGTGTCCGAGGCTAGGGAGCTGATGACTCGGGACTTGATTTTGACCTTCCTCACTTTCAAAATATCCTCCAGTTGGTACTATGCCAGTCTTCGACGAGGCTTGAAAATCGACCTCCCGAATAAAGTGCAAGGGTGGCACTCAAAATTCTATTTTTGTGCGGGCCGACGATATCGGTGTACCGGAGTTCGCGTGGCAAACTGGTACATTGGATAAGTTAACCCCTGCAAATTATTATCCCGAACTCCAAGAGAGGTTGGAGAGGGAATACGGGGTGAAGTCCAACCCTCGTTATCCTTCTACCGAAGAGGGGACGATGAAGGGTAATGATTATAACTTGTTACTTTTTCTGTAGTTTCTTCTATTTGTCTGATCTAACACTTTTGTTCGGTGTTCGCAGTGGGACTCGAGAAGATGGTGGTGCCCAAGAAGAGGGCTACTAAGCGACCTGCATTGATGTCGCTATTACTCAGTCTAGTTCTGAGCAAACTGTGACTGACGCGTTGTCCCCTCAGATTGGGGACCACTCTCCCATGATCTGCCCTTTAAAAGACTTAAGAAGGGGTTGAAGGAGGGGTGGGTCCCGACTCATGTGTTGCTGGTGACGTCGGTCGACCTGACCACGGATCCAGATGATCTGCCGGCCCTCTCTGATGTTGTGGTATGTTGTTAATTACTTGTGTCCCTTTGTTGTAGGTCTGTACATACTGATACTTGTGCTGTGAACTGTGCAGAGGGCCAGGGATTTGATCTCGCAGGGCATTGCCCTATTGGAGAAGAGTGCGGACGCAAAGATCGTGGCCGAAAAAGAGAAGGAGGTTGGGCACTTGTGTGCGAAGCTCGACGAGGCGGAGCTGCGAACTTCTGCTGTCCGCTGAGAGCTGGCCGTAGCTCGCGAGGAGGTGGCCTCGGCTAAGGCTGAGGTCGCCAAAAATGAGAAGGAGATGGGCGACCTCAGGGCTGAGGTTGTGGGTGCCCAGGGTTCGATTCTGCGGGCGTTTACGGAGAGGCTCCTCCTCTCCAAGAGGTTCGTGCAATTAGTCTCTGTCACCGGAAGTGTGATCGGCGAGGAATTCACGGTGGACATTGTGGAGCTTGCGAAGAAGGACTTTTCTGACTTGGATCCGTCCAAGTACGAAGTCTTCAAGCGGTCTGCTGAGGAGACCAATGAGGTTTTGGCCGAGGAGGTGAATGGGGTATTGGCCGAGTCCCTGTTGCTGAAGGAACTCGAGGCCTCCACCGACCTCCTAACTGTTGATGCCGTGCAGGCTGCTGCTACGGACTGCGACTTAGAGTTGGAGGCAGCCTTTGCCCGGGCTGGGGAGGATGCTGGAGGGGAGGAATCTCCCGAGAATGAGGAGATCCCCGTGGTGGACCCTGAGACTAGGGTTTGACTTCTCCTCCTGTTATAAAATTTGTTTTTCTTCCTTTCTAGTAGTCTTGTAATTACAGTGCCCGTGGCACTGCTTTTTGATAAATAAAAGAATCTTTTTGCTGAATTCTTGTCTCTTATTTTGTCTTCTTTTATCAGTCTCCATCTCCTGAAATGTTTGATGCGTCTCCGTTTTATATTTGAATAAATGAATTGGAGGACTCACTTGAGGTTGCTAAGGCCGAAATTGCCTTCTGGAAGAATAAAGTCTCTCAGTCTGCGGTGATTGTTCCGGCTAGAGTGGATTCATCCCGTGACCTTGATGGTGAGGTATCACATTGGAAGGAGGAGTACAGCCGAGCAGTGCTGGAGTGTGAGCAGATTAAGAAGGCCGCTCAAGTTAAATATAATGAACTTCATGCTCGATATACAGTCCTTCAAGATGAATTCCAAGAGACCAAATGAGAGCTAAAGAGTACTGACAAAGAGCTTGAGAAGATGGATCAAGAGCTCATTGCCTATGAGCTTTTTGTACAGCGAACTGGTGGGGTACCGATCTCAAAAGTGAGGAAATTGGTTACTGCATGCAATAAATATGGTCGGAGTGCAAACTGCGATCCCATGGAGTTGCACGAGAAGATCCTTGACTTGAAGCGCATAGCTCAATATTATACTATTATTCTGGATCGGTATCCTCGCTGAGCAAGCTTGTAGGAGATCGTTCTTTTGCAGATGAAGTTGGTCCGTCCTCTGCTGTGTTCGTTCAACAACCTGTACGAGCTATTGAAGTCAAACGAGCACAACCTGCTGCTGTTCATAGTCGTGGTGGTGGGAGGTCGGGAGGTCGCACTACTGTTGGTCGCGGAAGAGGAGGGGGACAAGGTCGAGGCTTTAATCTCGATGATGTACTGAGTCCCCAGTATGCTCCTCCGCAGGACTTCTCGGATTTGTGGTTGAACTTTAGTCCCGGCTCTCGTCAAGCATAGTTTAGGAATATGTATTGTGTAATACTTTTCCTTGTAGCGAGCTGCGAGCTTACATTACTTCTTTTTCGCTGTGACATGTGTCTGTGCTTGGTTGAAGTATGTATTGCTTTTATTCTGCGACTACCTGAGTCGTGGCTAGTTTGAAGCTAGGTTGCCCCTCTTTTGTAGCGACTAAGGTCGCTACTAGTTCGGGGTAGGTACTTCTTGTTCGCGATGACCCGGGTCAAGGCTAGTTTTTGAAGTAATAATTTCTCCTTTTATGGGACTTGTAAACCTTGTGTTCGGGTTTATTGAGTCCGGAGATAAGTGTCTCATAAGGTGGCCAGCCTCGGAGAATTTTAATGTGCGAACTTTTATATATATGTGGGGCATGCAAAATCATGTATAAGACTCATAAATGAATGAAAAATGAATTTTATTAATAAAGGACGGAATTCCGAAAGAACAATAAAAATATTTACATGAAGCCCTAATAATGCAATACTATATGTCTGTCCTACAGATCGCCCACTTATACATAAAACTTCTTCAAATTGAAAATATGCCAAGTGCGGGATAGGAGCTCACCAGAAAGATATGCGAGCTTGTATGAACCCTTTCCCAGATCTTCTGCGATCTGATATGGTCCCTCCCATGTGGCTTTCAATTTTCTCAGTTTTTCTGCTTTACCGACTTCATTGTTGCGAAGTACAAAGTCTCCGACCTGGAAGTGATGATGCTTTACTCGGCGATTGTAGTAGCGAGCTACTTGCTGCTTGTAGCGGGCTTCCTTGATGAATGCGAGCTCTCTCTTTTCTTCCAACAAGTCCAAGTTTGCTTGGAGGTTATCATCGTTGACCTCTTTAGAAAAGTGTATAACACGAGAGCTTGGAATTCCGATCTCGACTGGTATTGACCGCCTTGGTGCCATAGGATAAACTATATGGTGTCTCTCCATGCGAGGTTCTGGGCGTAGTTCGATAGGACCACGGGAAATTTGGTAAGTTTTCCACCCATAACCCTTTTGCTCGTCCTAGTCGAGACTTTAGTCCATTCACGATAGTTCGATTGGTGACCTCAGTCTGTCCGTTGGCTTGAGGATGTGCAACTGAGGTGAACCTTTGTTGAATGTTGAGTTCCTCGCACCATTCTCTGAATATCCTATCCGTGAACTGTGTTCAATTATCCGAGACTAAAACATGTGGTATCTCGAATCGACAGACGATATTCTTCCATAAAAAATTGCGGGCATTCTTACTTGTAATCTTGGCCAGTGGTTCGGCCTCCACCCATTTTGTGAAGTAATCAATCGCGATGATCAGGAACTGCATCTGCCCCCGGGCCTTATCAAAGGGTCCAACTATGTCAATCCCCCATTGCATGAACAGCCACGGGCTTTGCATGCTGGCGAGCTCTGTTTAAGGTAGTCGCGGCACATTAGCGTAGATTTGACACTGGGAACAGCTCTTAACCAGCTCGATTGCGTCGTGAGTCAACGTTGGTCAGTAATATCCACTTTGCATTACCTTTTTGGACAGTGCTCCGGGTCCAATATGGCTGCCACAAGACCCTTCGTGAACTTCTCTCAATACATAGTTCGCTTCTGTTGGTCCTACACACCGTAAGAGTGGTTGGAGGTAGGACTTGCGGTATAGAATGCCTTGTTCCAATGTATACTTGAGAAATCTAGCGAGAAGTATGCGAGCTTCGAGCTTGTTATTAGGTAGTTCCCCTGTCTCCAGATATGTGAGGATTGGGTCATCTAATTGGGCTCATCGTTGATGTCACTCACTTCAACCTCATCTATACTTATGCTCTTGATCTCCTCTACTGGCAAACTGGTTGAATTGGAGGATGCGAGCTTACTCAGGATGTTTGCTCGGTGGTTCTGTCCTCGCGGGATTCTGACCAGTTCGAAATAAGAGAACATCTTCTGCGAGCTGCGGACTTTCTCGAGGTACATTTTCATCTTTTCTCCGCGGGCTTCACTTGTACTCAATATGTGGTTTACTACGACTTGAGAATCGCTATGAACCTTGACAGCCTTAATATTTAGGTTCCTTGCAAGACGTAGCCCATGAAGGATGGCTTCATACTCCACCTCATTATTGGTAGTTGAGAAGGAGAAACGGAGTGAATAGGTTACCTCGTGTCCTTCAGGACTGATAAGTAAGATCCCTGATCCACAGCCTGCTTTCCCCGAAGCTCCATCACCATATACCTGGCGGCAGTTCGTAGGTGGCTCCTTTGGTTGTTCGGCAATAATTCTCTTCGGGGTCTGCTCGAGAGCTCTCTGGTCCTCCTTAAATTTTGCCTCAGCTAAAAAATCAGCTAAGGCTTATCCTTTTATAGCTTTGAGGGGAAGGAAAGAAATGGTATGTTCCTCGAGCTCAATTGCCCAATTCGCGATGTGTCCTGAGGCTTCAGTCTTGGTGAGGACCTGGCGAAGTGGGAGGTCGGTCAGAACTTGGATTAGATGTGCATGAAAATATGGCCTCAATCGTCTTGCAACATTGGCGAGCACAAGTGCGATTTTCTCCAGTGGTTGATACCTTTGCTCGGGTCCTTTGAGTGCTTGGCTTATGAAGTAAACAAGGAGCTGGCGACGTCCCTCCTCGCGAATTAGCATTGCATTGATGGACTCATCTGGCGCGCCAAGGTATAATGATAAAGGCTCTCCCTCATTTGGCAGGGATAATGTAGGGAGTTTAGCGAGATAACCTTTGAGATCCTCAAAGGCCTTGCGATGTTCCTCTTTCCACTCGAAGTTCGGAGCCTTCTTCAAGATTTGGAAGAATGGAAGTTACTTTTTCGCCACTTTTGATAGGAAACGGCTTAAAGCAGTGAGGCATTCAGTAGGTTTGTGCACATCATGAATGGATTTGGGGATCGTCATATCTCTGACGACCTGAACCTTAGACGGGTTAGCCTCCAAGCCCTTTTGTGATACCCAACAACCAAGGAATTTTCCAGCTCGCACCATGAAAGTGCACTTCTCTGGATTCAGCTTTACGTTGGTAGATCAGAGGATGTTGAAGATAGTTAACAGATCGCTAGCGAAGGTGGCCTCTTCTTTGCTTTTGACAACTATGTCATCGACATAGACCTCAACGATCTTTCCTATATGGGGCTAGAATATCTTGTCGACCGTCCTCTGGTAGGTCGCTCCTGCATTTTTTAGACCAAAGGGCATCTTTCTATACGCAAAAACCCCAAAATCGGTAATAAATGTTGTTTTAGGGGCGCATCTTCAATACTCATTAAAACTTGATGATACCCATTATACTAGTCTAAAAAACAAAAAATGTTATAGCCTACTAAGGCTTCTATTTTTTTATATATATTGGGGAGGGGATAGCAATCTTTTGGGCAGTGCTTGTTGAGGTCGGTGTAGTCCACGCACTTGCGCCAGCTTCCTCTTACTTTCTGGACCATCACTGGGTCGGCAATCCAGATCGGGTATTTTACTTCGAAAAGGATCTTCGCTTGAAGCAGCTGGTTGACCTGGTCCTGGATCGCTCTGTTTCTGTCCACAGTGAACTGACGCTGCTTCTGCTTCACCGGCCTTATGCTCGGGTCGATGTTGAGCCTGTGTGTGATGATGTCCGGGGACACCCAGTCATGTCAATGGGTGTCCATGAGAAGACATCGCGGTAGTCTTTGAGGAGTTGGATCACCTGCAATCTGTGTTGGGGACGTCCAGCGAACCCAACCTTGACGATCTTGGTTGGCTCGTCATCATAAAATGGGACCTCCTCAATGTGTGGAGCTCTGGCAGGTGGCGTCTTCTCTTGTTCCAACTCCGCTATTTGCCTTGATTGCTATGCTTGATGGTGCCGCTCAGTAGTCTCAGCTCCATGGAGTGCGATCTGCATGCACTCTTTTGCCAGTTTCTGATCACCCCGGACTTTGACTACTCTATTTTTGGTCGGGATTTTCACCATGAGATGGTATGTGGAGCAAACGGCTCTAACCGCGTTGAGTCAATCCCTTCCAAGGATGACATTGTAAGGCGAAGGGGCACATACCCCAAAGAATTGTACGGTTGTGGTCGTGCTCATTGGAGATTGACCTACTGTGAGGGGCAGGCTGATAACTCCATCAGGTCGCGTCTCCTCTTATGCAAAGCTCTTCAATGGCAGAGGCGTTGGAGCTAGTTGAGCGGCTTCCAAGCTCAGCTTATCATAACATGTCCTGAAGAGGACACTCACGGATGCTCCGCTATCTACAAACACCCGGTGTACCAGCTTATTTGCGACCCCAGCTTGGATCACTATGGCATCATGGTGCGGGATCTTGGCAAGTACAGGATCTGCCTCGAAGAAGGTGATATCCTCCTCTCTCATGAGCCTCTTGCCTGTGGGCTCCTCCGAGCTTGAAGCCCAGGCTTCGGCTTTGAGGAACGATTTAGTGTTTCCCAGGGGCAGTCCGGTGATCGCCTCGATTGTTCCATCGAACTGATAAGGCGTGGTGTTGTCGTCATCATCGTCGGGCTCTTGCTTAGTCTTCTTGTTGGCTTGACAGCCATCCTTTCCCCGATTGCGACGCTTCTTGCCCTTGCCTTGGCCATTGCCTTGGCCTTGGTACTTCTTGAGGGTACCGTCTTGCACCAAGGCCTCGATATTCTGCGCAAGGTCGCGACACTGCTCCGTGTCATGGCCGTGATCCTCATGGAACACGCAATAATGCTTCTTGGACCTGCGATCAGCCGGTTTCTGCATGGGGCGCGGCTTCTCGAACAGGTTTGTGTGCAACTCGTATATCTCCGCACGAGGTTTGTTCAAGGGAGTGTACTAGGGGTGATCTGGATTTTGGCGCGGACCCAGCCTTGACTATATTCCTTTATGAGTTCCTAGTCGGGATGACACAGGACCTTTTCGTAGCCTCTCGTGGACGCTGCAGCGACCTAAGCGTTGTAGGCCGCGATCTGCGGACTGCTTTTTACCCGACGAGCCGCTCTCGCGTGTACTCGTCGGCGATCTTCCACAGTTCCGCTTGTGTTTGGGGTTCCCGCCTCACGAGTTCCTGGTAGAGAGCACCAGGTTGCAAGGCATTCTGGAACGCCGAGATGATCAGCACGTCGCTGACATCATCCACCTTCAACTCTTCCTAATTGAAGCGGGTCAGGAAGTCGTTGATTGACTTTCCATCTCCTTGTTTGATGGTCAACAGCTGTGCGGGAGTAAATTTTGACTTCGCATTTTGGTGGAAGCGTCTCTTGAAGACTTCCACGAGTTTGCGGTATAAGCCAATTCTATTGGGGGTAGGCTGTCGAACCATACCCGAGTTGTGTCGACCAGTAATTCGGGGAAGACCTTACACATGTGAACCTCCTTCAGGTTTAGGTTCAACGTGTTATACTGGAACTGCCCAAGGAAATTCCTTGGATCTCTTTGCCCATCATACGGTTGGATGTTGGGCACCTTGTAGCTGCTCGGAAGATGGGTCTCGCAGATATCCCGAGTGAATGGGGTTGTCATCAACTCGTAAGCATCAAACCCTCCACGGTGGTGATGAGATCTCTCTACGGATGGCGATCGCGAAAGAGAACGATCTCGGCTGTGCTGCGACATGTTGTTGCTGCGTGATTGCGGTCTCGAGGCGCATGTCGGGGTGGAATGCGATCTCAAGGCCGATCCCGAACGATCTCCACACTCGGATCCTTGTTTCCCCGGTTGCGGGTTTACCCCTGCTGTTCTTAGGGTACATCCTTGTTGGGACCCTTATATGCCTGGATAAATTACGTCAACTTATCCTTGTTGATCTCCAGGAAATCCCGGACAGCAGCTTCGTATCCGGTATGCCGCGAAGATGCGGCCTGGTGGCTCCCTTCCTTGTTGGAACCTGCCTCGTCACCTTCCCGATCAATAGGGACTTGTTCCAGCAACAAGTTGTGATCTGGATTGCCCGTTGGGTCTTTAGGGCGGGGGACGGTCTTGGCATCTTCGTTCGGATCGGCATCCTTGTCCGGATTAGTGTCTTTGTTACCACCAGCGGGAGGAGCTCGGGAGGCGTTTGAACGGGTGTTATGGTTCTTCGGAGGCATACTTGAACAAGAATATGAAAATCTTTGATTGTAACACGAAAATAAGGTTCCCACAGACAACGCCAGTGATCGATTACGCTTTTTATGGACTCGTTTATATGACGAAGAACGTAAAAGAGAATGATAACAAAGAGGATTTACGTGGTTCGATCAGCTATGCTTGCAGATCTACGTCCACGGGGATGAAAGGAGAAAGTTTGAATTGCTCTTGTGAGTATGAGAGTGTGTGTGTGTGTCTCCTATCCTAGTACCTTTATTTATAGGCTTACAAGTAGAGTCCTACGCAAATACAATAATTGGGCATGATCGGATAACTTAAAGACCTTTATTGATATCTTTTTACATGAGATATATCTGAATCTCGATCTCTCTATAATAAATCTTGGAGATAGGCTTGGAGTAGGAGTCCTCGTTGTAGTAGGAGTTTTAATAGTGAGCTGGCACGAACTCTCCGACTTGGGCCTGGATCGAATTGGGCCGGACTGGGCCTTTGCGATCTTCTTGGGCTTGTGTTCTACGGAGTGGGCCTTCTTTCGGGCCGAATAGCTTTGGGCCAAGCTCTTATCGAGATCCATATTTGTTGGGCCTTGTGCTTGGGCCTAGTTATTAGGCCGTGTACTATCATATATATATATATATATATATGGGTTGGTTATGGTGAAACCCCAAATTAAAATGAAACCTAGAAACTAATCAGGCCCATTAAATTAATCACATCTAATGGCCCAGAATTTTCAAGTGATTAATTAGATTAATAATGGAAAAAGCGGAAATCAAATACAATAAGGGTAAATTGGTAAACAACAAAATATGTCAGTTAGGGTTTTAATTATAGCCCTTCTGTACAGCAACAAATCTCCATAGCTTCCGCCTATCCACAGCGACGGGTCTCAACAACTTCATCTCTGACATAATTCTTCAATTCTCGCTGCAGTTGTGGAATTCAAACCGTCACTTTTATTCATTTCACTCCCAACCAAAAATCCAAAACCCAAAACCAGTGAAGTTGAGAAGAAATCTGCAATTTGAGAAGTAAAAGTCGGTGAAGAAGCAAACTCCATGGCGAATCGGACAAAAAACAACGGTTTTCAGAATGTAGAAGAGAAGAAAATAGTGGTTTTCATTTTTTTCCCTCCTAATCTGTGGTTCATTTTCTAGGATTTTTGAAGGATTTTTTTTTTTTGTGTTTTGAAGGATATTTTTTTCGATTTTGATTTTTTTTTGTTTCCAACAACATCGTTTTGGTTCATTTTGTGTCGTATGAAGACGTACATGAGTGAGCATGGGAGCAGGTGGAAACATGGATTGAATCCAGAATATCAAGCAGTTGAAATATTTGTGTACCAAATATCAACAATGTTATTGAAATCTGCTTGGAAATCCAGAAGAAATAGATTGGGTTTGCATAGGTTTTTTGCTTGAAAATCAAGGACACAAAAAGTATACTAGATATATGTTTTGCTAGTGTTAATGTAGTTTTGTATAAAGTAATCATGGAATAAATTTAGACATTTTTGTATCATATCCAAACACTTTAAGAATTTATTATATATCCAATTCTCAGTCTCATTATCACATCAGATCAATTTGGGGAGAAAAAATCCGTTCAAATCTATCAACAAAATTCATAATCCAGCATACTCATACGCATAAATTCCTATAAATAATGGAAATCCATATGAAAAATCAGAAGGACAAAAACAAAATTGAACAAAATTAAACAAAACAAAAATGGCGGTGGTGTAGAAGGCCAGAGGCAACACCAAAACGGCGGCGATTATTCGCCGGAGTCGAGAGAGCGCAGAAACAGGAGTTTGGTGTATGAAGATTAGCGAATGGAGATCGACCAGGAAGAAGTTCTGCGCTCAATTTCTGAATCGTAGGGGAAGAAGATCAATGATGAAGAAGATCGCTTATGAAGATGCGTTGTGATTTGATTCACGTAAATCTTCAATAATAAGATAAATTGACATAACTACCCCCATGTAATTAATATATTAAGATATAACTAATTAAAAATCCTAAATCCTGCTAATCCACAGCCGTCGGATGACATAATTAGAGAGATCTCATTGGTTTCTAGGTTTCACACAAACTTTGGGTTTCATATGATTTCTTACATATATATATATATAGGGGGTGGTTATGGTGAAACCCCAAATTAAAGTGAAACCTAGACTCTAATCAGGCCCATTAAATTAATCACATCTAATGGCCCAAAATTTTTAAGTGATTAATTAGATTAATAATGGAAAAAGCGGAAATCAGATACAATAAGGGTAAATTGGTAAACAACAAAATATGTCAGTTAGGGTTTTAATTATAGGCCTTCTGCACAGCAACAAATCTCCATAGCTTCCGCCTCTCCACAGCGACGAGTCTCAACAACTTCATCTCTGACATAATTCTTCAATTCTCGCTGCTGTGGAATTCAAACTGTCACTTTTATTCATTTCACTCCCAACCAAAAATCCAAAACCCAACACCAGTGAAGTTGAGAAGAAATCTGCAATTTGAGAAGTAAAGGTCGGTGAAGAAGCAAACTCCATGGCGAATCGGACAAGAAACAACGGTTTTGAGAATGTAGAAGAGAAGAAAATAGTGGTTTTCATTTTTTTTTGGTTTTTTCCTCCCAATTTGTGGTTCATTACTGCGATTTTTGGTGTTTTGAAGGAATTTTTTTTCAATTTCGATTTTTTTATTTCCAACATCATTTTGGTTCATTTTGTGTCGTATGAAGACGTACATGGGTGAGCGTGGGAGCATGTGAAAGCATGGATTGAATCCAAGAATATCAAGCAGTTGAAATATTTGTGTGCCAAATATTGTGCAGAAATTGCAACGGCCTTATTCAAAAAACGCAGACGACAAATTATCAACAATGTTGTTGAAATCTGCTTGGAAATCCAGAAGAAATAGATTGGATTTGAATAGGTTTTTTTGCTTGAAAATCAAGGAGACAAAAAGTATACTAGAAATATGTTTTGCTAGTGTTAATGTAGTTTGTATAAATAATCATGCAATAAATTTAGACATTTTGTATCATATCCAGCTTATTTCGTATCATATCGGTCTTATTTCATATCACATTGCACAAATTGTCACATATCGAACTTATTTCGTATCTTATTTCGTATGATATTATTCATAATTCGTCATATATCAAACTTATTTGGTTATATCTCAATACATTTAATTTTGTTTTAAATTATGCATATAAAAATAATTTGGTTATATCTCAATTTTAGTAATTAGTTTAGCAACTTTTTCAAATTTAATATATCAAAAAAATTAAGAAATACAATTAAAGCAATTTACATATTTATTTTCGGGCCAACATCTCCTACACAAAATAAATAAAGAGCAGCTCATCTGAACAATAAAATCAATGGGCCAACCAACGACCCACATCACGAAAATTGCCGGCCAAACCCCCACTTATCGGCGGCCCAATTGAGATTATAATATGGCTTATAATCTTGTTTCGTACATTATATTATAAATATTAAAGCCCTTTATTATTATCCTAATCCGCTACTATTCACTCTTATTTCTACTATTTACACTTGTTAACAATATGTCAAACCCTCTTCAATTGTTATCACAAGATGAACAATACATTGACATATTACATAATGTTAAATATAGTATATCATATTATTTAAGTATAAATATATAGTATAGTATTATTTTAATAGTATGATATATTTTTTGAATGAGAAATTGTTTATAAATTAGCATGCATTTAAAATATCATAATATAATTATTTAATATATATATATATATTTAACAAAATTATATATTTAAATAATGAGTTATTTTGATCTAAAATATTATATGATAATATATAATTTTATATTAATTATATAATAATTACATATCTCATACTACCTCTATCTCATTACTTTCCATTTTGATACATCTCACTTATTAATCCTATTTCCTAAAATGGCAAAGAATATGTGGCTACAATTAACACTTTCTCTTCAGAATTAATTACAATCACATATCTTACTTTTCTGGTTCTTGTGTCCGGTCAAACTAAAACTACGTTCCAGACCTGTTTAACTAGATTCTCTTCCTAGACTACGTGCTTCACTGGAGAAGGAAGGCTTCTCCAATGCTTCTGTTTTCTTCATCAATGGCCTCAAGATTCTCATCGCGTTCGACAACTCGGATCGGGTTTCTGAATTCCTCAGTCTGCAGGAGCAAATTTGGAAGGAATTTCTCCTCTCGATCGAGGTCTGGTCAGGTCAACATATCCCGCACGATCGCCTTGTATGGATTAGGATCCATGGAGTCCCTCTCCTCATCTACGACGCTTCTTTCCTCAATAAAGTTGCTGATCTATTTGGACGTGTGATTGTCAAGGCTGAGACCTCTTGGCATTCAGGTACTTCTCTTGAATCCAAATGTTGCATTCTTTCTTCTCATTTTGGCAGAATTGATGAGGAAGTTGAGATCTCCTGGGAAGGGAAATCTTTCCGCGTCTGGGTTACCGAATTATCCGAGCTCCATGCAGCCTCTCATTGGGATTCTCCCTTGTCTTGCCCATCGAATGTTTCTTGTAAAAGTATGGATGCTACCCCCTTGGTTCCTGAGGACCTTGAAGTTGGGGAATTCCGACCGTTCGGAGATTATTCAGTGAACCCCACCCCGGAGTTCGTCCCCTCGACCATCTCCGATCAACCCACAGTCCCCGTTGCAACTCAACAGTCGCCCCATGCACGCTTGCATGGATCCACGAGAAGCATGCAAGGTGGCTTTTCCACTCAAGGCGGCGGAGCTTTTTTCCCTAGGTCAGCTACTACCATTAATGCTAATAATAATGCCGACATCCCCTTTGTCTTTTGCTCCATCCCAATACAATCACAGTCGGCGCAAAGAGTTGCTCCACAAGCGGGCCGATCGAGGAAAAGATCCAGACCCAATCGAAGCCCATCTCCTTCCATTCCTTCCTCTGTGCCGGGCCAACCAATCAACCCTTTCATGGTGAACTCTGCTCCTAACCCACCTCTTTCAACCCAGGAATCCCACGAAATTCTAGAAAGCCCCATCACTTATGCTCCAATTCCTCCTCTCGCGCCAGTGGATGAAAATTCTGCCATTCTACAAGAAGTCTCAGAAACCATCTCCTTGGGTGCAAAATTAGGCATCCATCTCGAAAATTTCCAGGACCAAGTCATAGATGTTATCAATGGTGAAAGGAGAACCACAGTCCCCTCATGATGAACTTTCTTTCCATAAATCTACGGGGGGTCCTTGACTCCCGAAAGGCGGACTGGATTCGAGGCCTCAAAACCTCGCATGGGATTCATTTCGTGGCAATCCAAGAGACTAAGTTATCAAGCAACCTGTTCAGCTTTGTTAGTAACTACTGGGGGCGTACGTCTTTCGTTTCAGATGAGGTTGCGGCGGTCGGGAGATCAGGGGGTTTGCTTTCTATTTGGGATCCCTCAATTTTCTGCAAAATGGACGTTCAAAAGCACCGTAACTTCCTCTTGATCTCAGGTAAATTAATCAGGTCCAACGATACAATCAATATCGCCAACATCTACGCTCCAAACGACCCCGTTGATAGGAGGAATTTATGGAACGAGCTTATTAGTATCAGGCACTCTCTCCCCGGATTTTGGATCCTGATGGGGGACTTCAACGATGTTAGATGGCCGGAGGAAAGACGTAATTCTGACTTTAACTCGACCAATGCTTCCCACTTCAATGATTTCATCGAGAGAGCTGAACTATTTGAATACCAAATGGGGGGCCGAAAATTCACATATATAGCGGATAATGGCACCAATATGAGCAAGTTAGACCGTTTCTTGGTGTGTAGGGATTTCAGAGATGCTTGGCCTGAAGCATCAGTGTGCGCTCTCTCAAATTTCGTCTCTGATCACTGCCCCATCATCCTCACCACTGTCACTTCCGATTTTGGTAAGATTCCCTCTCGCATTTTTAATTCTTGGCTTGATATTCCTGGGGCTTCAGATATGGTGGTCAAATGGTTCAGGGAATTTAAATTCACAGGGGCTGCTGACTTAGAACTCTTTGTGAAACTACGGTGGATTAAAAAGAAATTGAAAACTTGGATCACTCATCACAAATCAGAGATGGATGGGGAATATATTTCAAAACTCCGAAGACTTGAATCCATCGAAGAATTGGCTGAATTCAGGAACCTCAGTGAAGATGAACTGGAAGAAAGGATTGACTGCAAGAACTTCATCCGTGTTTTCGATGACATGAAAGCAAAAGATCTTAAGCAGAAATCTCGCATCAGGTGGGCTCACGAGGGGGACGAAAACTCCTCCTTCTTCCACGGAGTAATCAAGGCGAACACCTCAAACAACCGTATTAATGGGCTTCTTTTGGAGAACAACTGGGTCACTAACCCCCTTCTTATCAAGGATTTCGCTCATTCCTTCTTTGCAGCAAAATTCTCTGAGCCTTTAGCCTTCAGACCATCGGTGGACTGCCCTTACCTTGGTCAGATTTCCTCAGTGGATGCCTCGCTCCTGATTTCCCCGTTTTCTCCCCAAGAAATCAAGAAAGCTGCTTGGGACTGCAACAAAGACCGTGCTCCAGGACCCGATGGTATTAACTTTAAATTCATCTTGAAATTCTGGAATCTCTTAGAGAAAGACTTCATCAAGGTCCTCGAGCTCTTTCATTCTCAGGAGTTCATTCACGTTGGGTGTCTTTCCTCTTTCATCGCTTTAATTCCGAAAAAAAAGACCCGGAGAACCTCAATGAGTTTCGACCAATAAGTCTCATAGGGTGCATCAACAAAATCATCTCAAAAGTTCTTCTCAATAGATTGAAGCCGGTGATTAAGAATATCATCTCGGAGGAGCAGTTCGCTTTCATTGCCGGAAGAAGTATCCTCGATGGCCCTCTCATCCTCAACGAGCTTGTACCGTGGTTGAAAAAATGCAAACGAGAATCTATGATCTATAAGGTGGACATCGATAAAGCCTTCGATTCTCTCAACTGGGACTTCCTCAATTCCATTCTCACTCAAATGAATTTCCCGGAAAAATGGAGGAAATGGATCTTGTTTCTTGTTTCCTCTGCTCGTGCTTCTATTCTGATCAATGGTTCCCCCACCCAAGAATTTCCCCTCTCTAGAGGGCTCAGGCAGGGAGACCCTTTATCCCCGTTTCTCTTCGTCATTGCCATGGAAGCGCTCACTGGGTTTATGAAACAGGCGTGTGCACTTGGAATTTTTAAAGGCCTGGAAATGGATCAAATGCAGCCTCCCATATCCCATTTTATATATGCCGACGATGTTATTTTCTTAGGTAACTGGTCTCTGGAAAATGCCTTAAACCTTAAGCGCCTTCTCAGATGTTTCTATCTCGCTTCAGGGCTTCGTGTTAACCATGGTAAGAGCAATATCTTCGGAATTGGAATCGAAGAAAATCAAGTGCAGATCATGGCCGATTTATTAGGTTGCTCAAGAGGCACTCTCCCTTTCAAGTATTTGGGACTTCCTGTTGGCGCCAATATGAACCTTATTAGGAGTTGGAGCCCTATCATAGATATCTTCAAAAATAGGCTCGCTTTGTGGAAAGCAAAATCTCTCTCTTTTGGAGGAAGAATCACGTTGCTCAAATCCGTTTTGAATGCCCTTCCTACCTACTACTTCTCGGTCTTCAAAGCTCCTCTTGGTGTGATTAAATCTCTTGAAAGAATACGAAGGGAATTCTTTTGGGGTGACGATCAAGATCGGTCTAGAATGAAATGGATTGCGTGGAAGAAGTTTTTGACCCCCAAAGACATGGGGGGCATGGGGTTCGGATCTCTCAGAGCTTCCAATCTTACTCTTCTCTCTAAATGGTGGTGGCGTTACAAGACGAACCATCAAAGTTTATGGAGAAGAATGATCAGGACCATTCATAGCAACTCTAGATCTTGGAGCTTCATCCCTCGGCAATCGATCACCGGACCTTGGAAACAAATCTCGAATCTGGCCTTAGAGTTTGATGAAGTTGGCATCAACATACATTCTTTATTCGCTGTTTCTCCGGGTTTCTCTGGTGATGTTAGCTTCTGGTATGATCGTTGGCTCTCTGACTCCCCTCTGTGCTTGACTTTTCCCACTCTCTTCGATCTTGAAAGACGTAAGCAGGCTTTGATTCGGGATAGATTTGTGGAACATGATGGTAACCTGCTCTTGAAGCTTTCATGGACTCGTGCTCCTGCTAGCCCAGAGGAACTGTATGAACTCAATGCCCTCCAGTCCGCCTCCCAGTCTTTCTCCTTTCTCGCACCCTCTGACAAATGGTCTTGGAAACTCGAACGCTCAGGAGCCTTCACTGTTAAAAGTCTGAGAACGATTCTGGAAAAAGAGATGTTCCATCATCACGCTCTTCAACTCGAATGGAATTCGTGGGTTCCGATAAAAGTGAATTTCCTTGCTTGGAGGTTAATTAACAACGGCATCCCTACCTCTGAAGTGCTCGTCTCCAGAAGGATTAGCTCATCTGCTTTTCCTTGCCCCCTTTGTCATGATTTGGATGAGTCTACTATACACCTCTTCGGCGTCTGTGCCATTTCGGAAGCGGTTTGGGACTTCGTCTCACAATGGTGTAGAATACACCCATTCTTCTTTCTCGAAATCAAGGACTTCCTCAACATACACCAAAGTATCAATGGTTCGAAAGTCCGGCGCAAAGCAGTCTCTCTCGTGATTCTTACTACTATTTGGGTCCTTTGGAGGAATCGTAACGCTGCCAAGTTCGAAGGAAAACAGATTAAGACAGACAATCTCATAGGCGAGCTGAAATCTCTTAGCTACTTATGGTTCAAATCCAGAGCCAAGGTGCCTAACTTTTCTTGGGAAAACTGGTGCTGCTTTAACTTTTCTTGTATGGGGGTGTAACTTTTGCTGCATTCATGAGTTGTATTCGTGTTTTCTTTCTCCCTCTGGTGCTTGTACTCCTGGTTAACCTTCTTGGTTAAAATCTTAATAAATTTTTTGTTGGCCTTTCAAAAAAAAAAAGAAGAAAGAGAAATTCTTGTGGCTGTTTCCTTTTGGGTCCGCTCCCGAGTTTTTAATGAAGAGAAAAGAAAGGAAAAGGAAGGAAAGGAAAGGGAAGGGAAGGAAAGGGAAGGAAATGTAAATCCCTCTTATGTGC
>JAOWBJ010111963.1:0-13963 GCA_028566335.1 Monarda citriodora | reverse complement strand
GAGAATGTGGCTATATGATGCAACCCCATTATAAAGTGTTTTTTCCTTTTTCTTATTCTTCCCTCTCTTTTTTTTGTTGGTTTAGTTTGGATTTTTATAACTGGATGATGTAACTTTGATAACTAGACCTCCATTTGTCACGCGCACTATAGGTTTTAAGGGGGTTTTATTATTTCATTGAGAAGGCCACTAAGTGAGGTTTGTTTGAAAGTAAAATTAGTACTGGTAATTAAGGGATGCATGGCTCTTTTCATGCCTTTTGGTAATATTTGTTATTTCTGAGTCTTTATACAGGCGTGTAAAATATTCAGAAGAAAAGGGATTGGTTAATTAGCTAAGAAGAATCCAAAAAGTGCCAATCTTTCATTTCCTTGGAGACGAAGTTGAATATTCTAGCCGAAAAAAATATATTTCAGGAAATTACAACTTCTTAAAATAAAAAATACGACAAAAAAATAATATTTTTCCAATAGGGCCCGGGGGAAGAGGTTTGTTTCTGGATAGTTATACATATATCATAAATCACATAAGGAAGTTGCGAAATTTCTTTCGTATTTCTATCCGTCCATCAATTATATACCGTATGGTCCCGTTTGGTATTGTAGGATTAAGGCGAATTGTATCGTGAATTCAACCATATTTTACGTTTGGATTCGAAGATTGAATCTAAGAAGGTCCGGGATTAAATCTTGTCTAATCTCACAAATTTGATCTTGGCTCCCCCATAGCATTAAATCCGGGATTGATTCTTCCATAATCTAATCAACCAAACATCTTTCTTTAATCCAAGATTCAATCCCGGACTCATCTCAGATTTAATTTTACATAATCTAATCTATCAAACCAAATGAGAAATTAAATTTCCCCGAAATTAAAGTGAATTGTAGTACGACCCTCCAATTTGTCTATTTTTATGGATTAGACATAGTTTGAAAATTATTGAATTTTGTCATCATTGTTGATTTTTTATAATATATTCAAATTATGATATTATTGTAATACTCCCTCTGTTCCGTTTAATTAGTCCACTGATAGTACACGGCTTAACAAGTAGGCCCAAGCAATAGGTCCAACACAGTTGGACCAAAAGATGAGCTTGGCCCAATGCACTTCGGCCCCAACACAAGGCATAATCGAACCATAAATCGGCCTACTCCAGCTTGACTCCAACACAAGAAGGACTCCTATTCCACCCTAATCTCGAAAACATATTATAGAGAGATAAGAATTCGGATATGTATCATAAAAAATATAGATAAATCCTAAACGAGTCCAACTAGGAAGAGTCTACTTGTAAACACTTATAAATAGAGGCTAAGATAGAAGAGAGAGGCACACACATTCTCTCTCGATATCTCATACACAAAGCAATAAAGGCTTTTCTCCCCTCCCGTGGACGTAGATCTGCTCCAAGCGGATTGAACCACGTAAATTCTCTGCATTCTTTCTTTCTTGTTTCTTGCCATACAAACCCTCCAACAAAAGCACGATTGATTACTGGTGCCATCTGTGGGAACTCTATATTCGTGTTTTGTTCAAAGCTTTTCTTCGACAACTATGGTAAGAACAAGCACTCGATCCAACGCATCTAAAGTCGGCTCGAAAAAAGAAGAGAGCCACCAGATGGTGATACCCCCGTTGAACCAGCCCGACCTGAATGAAGCGGTCAGAGGTGTCCTGGCAGATAACGAGCCCAAGTTCACGGAATACCTTTACCAATTCGGCGGACATGAAAAGAAGGGCCCACAGGAGCAAGAAGTCTCCTCAAAGCGACACATAGCTCCCAGTGTAAAGTACCTCCACTCACATAGGGAATGTCGTACTCCGCCCCAAGATTGGAATCGGGATCGCAGCCGCAGTCTGGATCGAAGGAGAGGCTGCAGCTGCAGTCCAGATTGGAGAAGGGAGCGCAGTCGCATACCGGACCAGTAAAGAGATCGCAGCAAGAGCATGAGCCGAGATCGGAGTCGGGATCGAGGCTACCGCTGTGATTCACCTCGACGTCATGGCTATCGCCGATACCACAGTCAATTCCCCGACCATCTCCGTCATACGAATGATCCGATCACCGAAGGAGAGTATTCAAAGGCTACGGGAACATCACAAGCCCGTTTAAAAGGATAATTCGTGATACTACCCTCCCCAATGGGTATAGGGTACCTATTATACCCTCCAATGACGGACAGAGCGACCCGGAGAATTTTATGGGGCTATTTCAATACAACATGATGAATCAGGGGCTCCGCGACATTCACATGTATAAGTTATACCCCGAGCTCCTGATCGACACTGCTCGAAGATGGTTCAATAGTCTACCATCTAACAACATTGGATCATATTCCGAACTGATCGAAGTTTTCAAGAGGAGGTTATTTCAAAAGGATAAGCCAAGGTATACCTCATCGCAATTCTTGACGGTCAGAAAGTAGGAGGGGGAATCCGTAAGTGATTTCCATACAAGGCTCCATAAGCAAGCCTTGAAGGTCGATGAGGTGAGTCACATCCTCATCATCTCGGCATTCCAGAATGCCCTCCGACCTGGCGCACTATATCGGGAGCTCGTCCAACGAGAACCCCAGACACAGTCCAATCTCTGGAGGATAGAAGATGAGTTCGCCCGAGCTGATAACGCGGACCTGGGACAACATGACCAGGAGAAAGGCAAATCATCGCGAAAGAAGAAGCAGAATGGAGATCGTGGAAAATAAGGCCTAGGTCAGCCTAGCGCACACGAGAGGCTACAACGAGGTCCATTGGAATTGTGGCTCGGACCTCGCCAGCGTATAGAGTCTATATTGGGACCTTGCCAAAAATCCCGAACAGACTCAGTATACCCCGTTGACAAAGCCAAGAGAGAAGATCTGCGAACTCCATACCTATCTGTTCTAGAAGCCATGCCCGATGATGAAATCAGCTGACTGTCGATTTAAAAAGCGGTATTGCTCATTCCATGAGGACCACAGGCATGGTACAGAGGAGTTTTGAGATCTTGCGGAGAGCATCGAGGCTCTGATACAAGAAGACACTCTCAAAAGGTATCAAAGCCGTGGTACCGGGCAGAATAAGGGCAAGCGATGCGGTCCCAGCCAAGATGCCTCATCAGGATGCAATTGTGATCCAGGCCAGAGTCACAAATAAGCTCATCCACCGAGTGTTCATGGACAGTGGTGCTTCAGTGAGCATCCTTTTCAAAAGCTGCTTCGAAAAGATCAAAATTGATGCAGCTCGACTAACCCCGGCACTACTACCAATACGGAGTTTAGTCCAAGATGAAACCCGCCCCGAAGGAACCATTAGTCTCCTTGTTACGGTCGGACGAACTCCTGCAGCTCAACCACGTCGGTCGAGTTCTTCGTGATACAAGCCCCTTCGCCTTATAACATCATATTAAGGCGGGATTGGCTAAACGCAGTGAAAGCCGTATGCTCAACTTATCATTTGATGATAAAAATCCCAACAAAAGGCGGAAAGGTCACGATACGAGATGACCAAAAATGAGCCAAGGAGTGCATGCAGATCGTGTTGCGAGGTGCTGAGATGCCAGCGCGGCACCAGCAGGCGTATCAATCACAGAAAGCTGGGGAGTTGGTACAAGAGGAGACATCGACTGCCCGAGCTCAACCTACTAAGGAGATCACATTGTACGACAATGACCCCCTCAAGGTCGGATTTGTCGGGGCACCTCACCTTAGGCAACAGATGATCCAACTCCTCAGAGATTATCGAGATGTCTTCGCATGGACACCCCTCGACATGACTAGGGTCTCTCCCGAAATCATCACCCACAAGCTCAAAATTGATCCGAGCATCAAGCCGATGAAGCAAAAACAATGAAAATTCGTCGCAGAATAGAACCAGGTCATCCGTGACGAGGTGGAGCAGCTTCTCCAAGCTAAAATTCTATTCGAGGTCAAATACCCGACCTGGATAGCGAACCCGGTGATGGATAGAAAAGAGGGAGGGGGTGGCGGATGTGCATAGATTATATAATTCTGAATAAACACTTCCCGAAAGATTGTTACCCCCTCCCTAACATCGATAAGAAGGTTGAGGCTCTAGTAGGATATGAACTTTTTTTGTTTTCTAGACTTGTATAAGGGTTAACATCAAGTATTAATGAGCAATGATGACACCCCCAGAAATAGCTTTCATTACTGATTTTGGGGTATTTGTGTATAGAAAGATGCCCTTTTGTCTGAAAAATGCAAGAGCGACCTATCAAAGAAATGGTCGATAAGATATTCCAACCCCATATTGGGAAGATCGTCAAGGTTTACGTCAACGGCATCGTCATCAATAGCAAGGAGAAGACTACCTGTGTGGACGACCTCAAGATAATTCTCGACATCCTCCGACGTGTCAACCTGAAGCTGAACCCCCAAAAGTTTACATTCATGGTGCGAGCTGGAATGTTCTTGGACTGCTGGATCTCAAAGAAGGGTTTAGAGGCTAACCTCTCCAAGGTTCAGGTCGTCAAGATTATGAAGGTCCATAATCCATCCAGGACGTGCATAAGCTAATAGGGTGCCTTGCCGCTATAAGCCGATTCCTTTCAAATGCGGCAAAAAAGCAACTAATTTTCTTCAAGATTTTGGAGAAAGCACCAAACTTTGAATGGGGAGAGGAACATCGGAAGGGCTTTGACGAACTCAAGAGTTACCTCGCCAAGCTTCCTACTCTGCCCGCTCCAAAAGAAGGAGAGGCTCTATCCCTGTTCCTCACAGCATCGGGTGAATCCATCAGTGCGGTGTTAAAACGCGAAGACGGACATCGCCAGCTTCCGATATACTTCATCAGTTGAGCACTCAAAGGACCCGAACTGAGGTACCAACCATTGGAGAAGATCGCTCTGGCACTAGTCAATGCGGCAAGACAGATAAAGCCATATTTTCATACACATCCAATCTAAATCCTCACCGACCTACCACTGTGGCATGTCCTCATGAAGCCGGAAGACTCCGGCCAAATTGCGAAGTGGGCTACAGATTTTGGGGAGCACACTATATCTTTCCATCCCCGAAAAGCCATAAAAGAGCTGCCAAAAGAAACACTGGCCAACTGTTGGCAAGTATATGTAGATAGAGCTTCGAGGAAAACAAGAAGCGGAGTAGGGTTCCAATTGATTAGTCCGGATGGACATGAGGTAATTTATTCACTTGGATTCGGCTTCCGAACTACTAATAATGAAGTGGAATACAAAGCCATCCTCCACGTCTTCACCTAGCCAAGAGCCTCAACGTCAAGGCCATAAAAGTTCATAGCGACTCCCAAGTTGTTGTGAACCATATAATATGTGCAAGAAAAGCCCGTGGAGAAAGAATGAAGAAGTACCTCGAGAAAGTTAAAAGCTCACAGCAGGCCTTCTAGCACTTCGAGCTGATTAGGGTTCCAAGAGGGCAGAACATCCGAGCTGATTTTTTGAGCAAGCTCCCATCTTCCCTATCTACTTCGCCGGTCGAAGATGTCCAGAATAGAAGCATTGATGAAGTTGAGGTCAATGAAATCATAGATGAGCCAAACTGGATTACTCCGATCTGAAACTACTTGGAAAGAGGGGAGTTACTAGATAACAACCTCGAAGCTCAAAAACTGCTCACCAAATCCTTGCGGTTCACATGGAAGCAAGGCATTTTATATAAAAAAATCCTACGTTCAATCTATCCTAAGGTGTGTGGGACCCAGCGAGGCAAACTATGTTCTGCGAGAAATCTATGAAGGATCCTATGGTAGCCACACCGATCCCCGAGCTTTAGCAAGAAAGGTCATGCAAAGTGGATACTATTGGCCAACAATGGGACGAGATGCAATCGAACTTGTCAAAAGCTGCCGCAGTACCAAATCCATGTGAACGTGCCCAAACTACCAGAAACTGAGCTTGCCAGCATGCAAAGTTCATGGCATTTTATGCAATGGGGGATCGACATTGTAGGACCTTTTGATAAGACCCCAGGACAACTTCAATTCCTGATCGTCACAATCGACTATTTCAGAAAGTGGGTGGAAGCCGAGCCATTGGCCAAGATCACAAGCAAAAATGATGTCAATTTGCGATTCCTCAAGTTCATGTCTCGGATAATGGGACATGGTTCACGGATAGAGTGTTCAAAGAATGGTGTCAAAAACTTCAGATTCAGTAGAAGTTCACTTCGGTAGCCTATCCCCAAGCCAACGGACAGACCAAAGTCACCAATAGAACTATAGTGAACGAATTAAAATCTCGACTTAGACGAACTAAAGAAAAGTGGGTGGAAAACATACCCTATGTTTTGTGGTCGTATAGGATAACACCAATGACCTCGAATGGACAAACCCCATATAGTTTGGTCTATGGAACCGAGACGGTAATACCAATCGAGATCGGAATGCCAAGCTCTCGAATAATACACTTTTCCGATGAAGCTAATAATGAGAACCTCCGGACTGACTTGGACCTTTTGGAAGAGAAGATAGATCACACCTTTATAAAGGAAGCTCGATACAAGCAACAAGTAACTCGTTATTATAATCAACGAGTGAAACATCACTAGTTTCAAGTCGGAGACCTCGTACTTCGCAGTAACAAAGGCAGTAAAGCTGAGAAGCTCGGCAAATTGTATGCCACATGGGAGGGACCATATCATATTGAAGAAGATCTAGCCAAAGGTTCATATAAGCTCGCTCATTTATCTGGTGAGCCCTTACCTCGAACTTGGCATATTTCCAATTTGAAGAAATTTTATGTATAAGTGGGCGATCTTAGGATATGTATTTAGTTCGTCATTCTTTAGGAACTCATGTAAACATTTTTCTTCTTTCGATATTGTTTTTCCAAAAATGAATTCTTGTTAATAAAGTTCATTTTATTCATTAATGAGTCACATTACATACTGCATGCCCTGCTTATACATAAGAATTCACCAATAAAATCTCAAAGGCTGGCAACCTTATGAGATCGCTTAACTCTCACAGACTAAAAATTACCCAATACAAGGGTACTAAGTCCCAAAATAAGATATTTTACTTCGAAAAAGCAATGAATTTTGTCATAGCAAAACAGAAGTACAGACACTTCGAAAGAGCAATGACTTTTGTCATCGCGAAGAAGAAGTATACACACTTCGAAAAAGCAGTGACTTTAGTCAACGCGAAAAAGAAGTACATCAGTTCGAACAAGCAGAGATTTTGTCGATGAGAGAAAGAAACTGAATTGTAGCAAAGTCATACAACTTTATTGCTATTAGAGAAACTTATTACAGAGTACAAAATATTCTACATTTAAGGCATCAGGCCGGAGGAGGTCCCCGATTTTGACTAAAACTCAGCCACCTACTCGTGAAGTCTACACCAGAATCGAAGTTTGCATTCAGGATGACATCCAAATTGAAACCTGGACCACGACCTCGACATCGCCCATGGCCTCTGCCTCCTCTACTACCTCCCACATTGGATGGGCGAACGGAGCCAGAGGACGGGCGGGAGCCCGCTGGACAGCTCGGGTTGGAGGACAGACAACTAGTGACTGGAAGATCCACCATCTTTCCCAACAAGCCGAGCTAGCTCAGGATAGCAGTCTAAGATGCTTCTGTAGAACTGAGCGATCCGCTTCAAATCACTTATCTGCTCATCAAACCTCCTCGAATCGTGCCCAGCTTGACGTCCATATGCGATGCATTCATTCACCCGCCAACTCACTTCGGATATCGGGGTACCACCATTTCGGCACATGAACATCTCATATGCGGAATGCTCTTGGGACATCGTCTTCATATCTTCTTCAGAGATCTTCAGCTTCTCTTGTAAGCACAAGAATCGAGCTTTTAGCCCGTCATACTTGACTTGTGCCGAAGTAGAATTGAGCTCGGCCTCATCTAGAGCTCGGCTATAATGCTCATTCTAGTGTGCCACCTCGGCCTCCATCCCGGCTGACGAACTCGGCCCAGCCACAACCATGGCACTCGCCTGGTAATAAAAATTTTATTTCATTGCAATAAGAAGTACCCTAGTGGTACTGTAATTACATTGCGTTCTAAAAAAGAAAAAAGAAAATTTACAGAGGAGAGAGGTCAACCAACCCTATCACTCTGATTGTTGTTGGCGACCACTTGCTCCCCGGAAGAGACCCCTCCCTTAGACACTGCAGCGAAGAGGATGTCGACTGCAGGGTCTAGATCAACGTCAAAAGTCTGCACGGCCTCCGCAGTCAGACGAACTAACACGGACTCCAGCTCCTTTAGTAGTGGAAAGTCTTGCATACCTTTCCACACCTCCGTCGCCAGAGCCCGATCATTGAACTCATCGGACTGCCGAGCATTTCCATACTTGGAGACATCCAAGTTCAATTAGTCCTCCTTGGCAGATTTCAGGGCCTCGACAGCAAGAGCCTCCCCGAGCACGTTGCCGACCTTAGACGCTAGCATGCCATATCTCTATGAGAGGAGCAGCCACTCCGCAAAAGCCCGAAGCAAGGGCCCCTCAGATGCCACGATCTCGGAGGCGAAGTTGGCATACTCACCTTTGAGGCTGCGAATATCTGCCTCCAGCATCTCCACCGCAGCCTGCAGCGCGATCTCCCCCTTACGAGCTGCGGAAGCCCGGACCTCAACATCCTCCACCTTTTCACGAAGGAGGCTCTTATCCTCCTCAGACTCGAGAGCGACCTTCGCAGCAGTCTCCCTCTTCAGCATCTCGGCAGCCTGCACCACCATGTGCTGCGCCTGCGCCAACATCTGCTCGGCAGCCTGCAAAATGCACAAGAGTTTAGGCACCCAAAAAACAACAACAAATTTCTGCAAAAGATTTCTGCAAAAGCTCAAGGAAAGTTACCTCGACGCCAGACACAGCCAAGTCGACAGGCTGGTCATCAGTTAGGTCGATCTCCAACCTAAGAGGAAAAGCAAGAGCCACGGGCTCCTTGAAGCCCTTCTTCACCCTCTTAAGAGGGCTCTTGAAAGACGATATCACCTCAGTTTGGGGAGACAACATCTCGTCCTCGGTCCTCTCCGAGGAGGTGACAGACATTGCCCTCTCGGCCTCAGCAGGCCTCTTCTTCTTGCTTACAGCTTTAAGACCCACTGCAATGGAGCACAAAAAATCAAAGTACAATCAGCTCGGTATAATAAAGACAACAATATTGAACATAAAATCATGGAGCAAAAGCCTTACCCTTTACCGTCTCATTCTCGGCGGATGGATCACGAGGGCTATGCCTCACTTCGGCGGCAGAGACCAACCGTGCCTTCAGCTCGGTGTACTTATTCGAGGTCTTAATCTTACCTAAGGTGCCAGCTCGCCACGCGAACTCATGCACACCAACTTCGACAACTCGAATAAAAAAATATTTCGAGTGCAATCTTGGGCTTTATTGGGAAGAGAAGCCCTAACAGGAGAGTTCGGCGTCAGGTAATACCAGCTCGCCGAAGTTTTAAAAAAGAAAAAAACCAGAATCATATCTCGGGTCATGGGCTCCTTCACCTCTGACCCGAGATATGCTAGATGGAAGAAGGAATTTGGGGTAATCTGCCCTAATGGAAGTTCGTACGCTCTCAAGAGACAGATGAACGCAAAAGGAAGGGGAAATCAAAGACCTCTACGAAGTGAATCTTCGTAGACAGTGATGTACCCCACCGAATGAGCACAAGCCCGGTCCGACGGACAGGGCAAGAAGAATGATGCGGCTGCCGAAATAGAATATTCGGAAAAAGCTCTTTTACGAAAGACAAGGAAAGGGAGGAGACATAACTGCCAACTCCTCCCTGACCTACAACACCGGGAAAACCAACAACATCTAATTTAGGCAAAGTCGCCCCTAATCCGTGGATTTCTATAGTTGCAGTGCATAGGAAAGAGAGAATTCTACCCTATTCATAGAAGATTTTGGAGAGGAAGACATTGTTACTTACTTGTTTTCGGCGAGATCGAAAAATGCACATAATGAAAGTTCTTTTCACTAAAGAAATCGAAAGCAACCACGGTGGCGGCGGATTTTTCATAGAGAAGAAGGTGAAGTTTTTTATTTTATTTTATCGGAAAAATAGTAAAGTGAGAGTAAGAGGCATACAAGGCAAGCCTTGTATGTAGAGACATTTCAAATCCCGCGTTCCTATTGGGCCGCCAAAATTGGGATGCAGACTGCCTCATTAATTAAAGTAACTGACACAGTCAGAGCCCCAGTTCGACGATCGTTCAGCTTCAGCTCTCTTGATGGTAGTTCGATGACCATTCATCTTCTGCTCGCTTGACGATAGTTCGACGACCATTCAGCTTCAGCCCGCTGGAAAGTAGTTCAGGAACCTCTCAGCGTCAGCTCGGTGGAGCGAACATCCGATTGACATCATCAATCTCACTTTTGACGAAGGCAATCAGTTCGGGAAATTCAGCCCTTTCAGCGGGGTGACATCCGATTGACTTTGTGAATCCTACTTTTGACGAGGACAATCAAGTTCGTGAAATTTATCTCTTTTCAGTGGGGTGACATCCGATTGACTTCATCAATCTCGCTTTTGACAAAGGCAATCTAGTTCGTGAAATTTATCTCTTTTTAGCGGGGTGACATCCGATTGACTTCGTCAATCCCACTTTTGACGAGGGCAATCCAGTTCGTGAATTTCACCTCTTTTCAGCGGGGTGACTTCCGATTAACTTCGTCAATCCCAATTTTGACGAGGGAAATCTAGTTCTTAAATTTAATCACTTGTCAGTAGGGTGACATCCGATTGACTTCATCAATCTCACTTGACGAGGGCAATCCAGTTCATGAATTTCACCACTTTTTAGCGAGGTGACATCCGATTAACTTCATCAATCCCACTTCTAATGAGGGTAATCTAGTTCGTGAATTTCACCTCTTTTCAGCAGGGTGACATCCGATTAACTTTGCCAATCTCACTTGTGATGAGGGCAATCCAGTTCGAGAATCTCCAAGAACATACTTAACTATCCTAATCTACATCATCTCCTCATCCCTACCTTTTTTTTTGGGGAGGGGGGAAGGGATGTGATAGTACACGGCCTAACAGCTAGGCCCAAGTAGTAGGCCCAATTGAGCTCGGCCCAAACACAATGCATAATCGAACCACGACTCGGCCTACTCCAGCTCAACTCCAACACAAGAAGGACTCATACTCCAACCTAATCTCGAAGACATATTATAGAGAGATAAAGATTCAGATATGTATCATAAAAAAATATAAATAAATCTCAACGAGTCCAACTAGGAAGATACTTTGTATTAGAGAAGGACTCTACTTGTAAACACTTATAAATAGAGGCTAGGATAGAAGAGAGAGACACACACATTCTCTCTTGATAGTTCATACACAAAGCAATAAAGACTTTTTCCCCTCCCGTGGACGTAGATCCGCTCTAAGCGGATCGAACCACGTAAATCCTTTGCGTTCTTTCTTTCTTGTTTCTTGCCATACAAACCCTCCATTAAAAGCACGATCGGTCATCCACTTTGGTTTATGTACATAAACCAATGTAAGCAGACATATAATTTTAAAATGATATTTGTTGTCAGATAAAACTTTTATCATTTTAAGAAACTGTAATATTAAACGGATGAAATAAATAAGAAAATATATACAAATAGAGTGGAACGGAGGGAGCATTAAATTAAGTTGGGTATTTTATTCTGCAGGCGTTATATAATCCTATCGCACTTATGGAAATTCTTTTTATAAAAATTAATGAAAAGCAATTTTGGCGATTTAAGATATCGAAGGAATTATATTTTTAGTCTGTCAAAATTTACAGAGAATTTACTTTATTTCAAGGGAATAAAGAAAGATAAAAAAAGGTCCTTTTATTACGTTTAAATTAAAACATTTGACTTGATTTCAATATTTGCACGATCTATATCTATATTTCTATTATACTAAAGTATCATCATGTGTTTCCCTCATAAATTTTTGATATAAGCCTATTTATTTTTTATTTAATAAAGTTCTTAATACTTCACTAAAACTTTGTCATTTTCATTTTCATGTATTTATTTAATGAATTTATTACTTTGAAAAGTGTCCTTTATTTTCATTAATCTTTTTATATTGTTTGGTTCCGATAGCGAGTGTCACAAACATGGGGATTGAATACGTGTGTATAAAGTTATTTAGAATTTTTTGATTTTGATATCTTACTCTTATCACCCTCCCTTACGGTCGATGGGTTAAACGAACTGAGCCCTGCCCTCGCAAGCTCGTCCTCAAGATAAATCTCTGTAATCTCGCTTAGCGAGCACAGAGACGACTCCAAATCACCCTGACTAGGAATGCTGTGATGATTTATCTTATCTGTCCTCCATGCAAAGGAGGACACCTGATCAGATCGATAGAAGAAGTACTTCTCCTGCCAATTCTGATGTTTGGACTTCGTCCAAACCTTAAAACTCACGTCGGAAGAAATCACGCGGGGAGTAAGGTAAAACCAACTCCCCGAACTCTTAACTGATAAAACCTAAGGACGAGGTCCAAGGTCAAAGGATGACCTCGGCGAAAAGCCTCGACCCCTAGGCAAACAAGTAACCTAAATGAATTTGGGGTTATTGGCTCGAAGGCCAAAAGAAACTAACTCTGCGACTCGAAAATTATGGGGTGCAGAGGAACATGAAGACCGCACTTAAGGCAATCCTCGTAAACGGTGAAAAATCGCTCTGGAGGTGAACAAGCACTATCCTCTGGCCGGGGGACTAATGCACCACAAAAAATCACTCGATTATCGATGAAAGTACCGACAAAATTTATTCCGTCGGTAATCACTGACGGAATTTTTGTCGATAAAAAGACAGGTCGACACTTAAACTTTTCCGGCAAATTACCGACAGAATTTTCAAAATTCAGAATTTTCCAAATTACGTCGGTAATCATCGACGAAAACAGTTCCATTGGTGATCACATCGAAAAAGAGCATCACTGACGGAAAATTCCATCGGTAATTCTATCTGTAATCCGGTGCATTTTTTCCCACATCGGAAACTTATCAAACAACTTGCTTGTAAATAAATTATCAACCTTCATCATCTATTCAATGCAAAAAAAAAAAAAGAAAACTAGAAAAGAATAAATAAATAACTAAAGTAATATGTAATAATAAAATAATTTCTTTTTGAAAAAAAATTAATAAACCCGGTGGAATTACCAGCGGACATTCTGTCAGTAATTCCATCGGTATTATGATCACCGACGACGGTATTACCGATGGAAAAATTCCATTGGTGATTTCGCCGGTAAGCTAATTACCGAGGGAATTGATGGGAATACCGATGGATTATTCCGTCGGTAATCCCTTTTTTTTGTAGTGCTAGATCTACAATGGAAGGGAAGAAAAATTTCCTTGCAATCGCCTGAACAGAACGAGCGGTTAATAGGGTTTTGAACCCCACAACCATCCCCAAAGGTACAACATTCAGGTAAAAACAGGCGGTAATTATCCTAGTTTCCTTGGAATCAATAGAAAAACACTCTGTTGGCCCGAAAAGCACTGACACGCGTAGAGGGGGGGGGGGGTGAATACGTGTGTAGAGGATTTATCCCCTTTTTACAGATTGATTAAACTTGATTGAGAAGTCCCCTCTTTGTGAAATTACTTAAGATAAAACTGAGCAGTCTTTGTAACTGTGGTTACAAAGATCGCACCCTCAGAGCTTTAAGCGTGCGGAATGTGGTGAGCGATAAAGTGCTTATTAAGAAAACCTCTTCTCTTTTTTAAGAAAGCCTTGTTGGCTTAAGTGAGTGTGTGCAGTATGGACAATGTAAAGCAATAAAGGCAGAATTGAAATAATGTAGAGAGAAAAGACACAGGAAGTTATAGTGGTTCGGAGCAATTCTCCTACATCCGCTTTCTTCCAAACTAGGAAGAAATTTCACTAACGAAGTTAGCTACCGGTACTTCTGTCCCCGGTAAGACGGCTTGCTAATACAAGTTAGCTCCCGGTTCTCCAGTCCCCGGTAAGACAAGGCGCTAAACGAAGTTTAGCTACCGGTTCTTC
>JAOWBJ010111859.1:0-13963 GCA_028566335.1 Monarda citriodora | reverse complement strand
AATGGGCTTCCTAGGATTTCTTCAATGTAGTACCGAGCACGGAACTTAAAAATAGAATTTACCACCACCATTACTCCAGTAAGACAACGGACAGGCTTAGTAGGTTAATAACGAGGTTTCAACACTTAGAGACTACGGCTAAAAAGAATAAGCAGTATGTTAGATCGCAGCGAGCTGCGAAGTAATAGGTCGCCGAAGCGACAAAGAAGCTAAGCTACGAAGTTAAAGCTCGCTTCGGCCTAGCTAGGACGTTAGTAAACTTGATCAGAGTATTCTCAGGATACTCCGATCATTTTAATAAGGATAACTTCAGCAAGTCATAACCAGAGCTTTCCTAGAACCTATGATAGACCCAAGGGTCAGTTTGCATGCATTTCAGCATATTAGTAGGAACCGGACTTATGCGAGAGTCCGGCATGCTAAGTAAGATGACTTACGAAGGTTTTCTTATTAAGGTTGCACAAAGGAGGAGTCTCCCTAGCTCGGCAAGTGCCGAAGACCTGTGAAGCCGAAGAGGTGGGCTTTCAAACTTAAAACCCTCGGTGACCAGTCGCCGAGGCGAGCCACAATTTATTTATGTTATTTATTTAAGTGTGCCACGCCATATTTTTTTTAAGGTTTCGTATTTATTGACTACCTGTCGGCCTTGGGCCAAAATATGAGATACAATCGGACTCGGGCATGTGCTGCCCGAGTTAGTGCACTTCAGGTTCATTTTACCGCAAGGTAAGTGATCTAGGTTCTAGGGAGGTCGACCAACCTCCCTAGATCAGGTTATTGACAGGGCAGGTAAGGCAAGGTAAAGGTTTCACCCAGTTTCATTAGAGTAAAGTATTTTCGGACATAGGTCTTTCCCTTAACCCCTATTATCCTCATGTTATGGTTATGGTTAAAAAAAATGTTTGGGCATGTGTCCGCTGAGTGCTTCAAAGTACTCAGCCCCGCATACGTTTTCCTTGTGTGCAGGTTGAGCGGTTCGGCGGAGCAGAGTGACGGAGTGGCTTGCTGGGGTTCGGTAGCCGAAGCTCTTGGTGATGTTCGTCTTCACACGAACAACCGAAGTCCTTAGTTCACTTTAAACTTTGTCTCTTTTGTACTCGAACCTTTTGGGCTTGTAAGAATTTGTTTTGCTACACTGGGTACTGAAGGATTATGTTTTATTTTGGTTATGATGTACAAACCCCGCTTTCTTAATTAAATGTTTTGCCAAGATTCAAAAGTATTCATTTATTACTAGTTTTCCTCGGTGCTCCGGTACCGAAGCTATTCTCTTCGCGCGCACACACTAAACAAGTACTTAGTCCATTTTGTCTTCGTCTACCCGCATTCCGTTCGTTTCAACTCTATGTAGTAGCGTGCTCCGGACTCGGCTACCCTTAGAGAGTCTGGGGTCGTTACAGATAACTTGATAAGATTAATAGCTAGAGCTTTTCTAGGACCTAAAATAGACTCAAGAGTTAGTTCGCTCTCATTTCAGCACATTAGTTTATTACCGAGCTCTAGTGAGAGAGTTCAGCATGTGTGATTATTAGCTTATGAATGGCTATTTTATTAAGGTTGTTCGAAGGAAGAGCCCACCTGTCGGCCTTGTGCCAAATTATGAGATACGATCGGTCTCGGGCATGTGTTGCTCAAGTTAGTGCAGTTCAGGTTCACGTTACCGCAAGGTAAGTAATCTAGGTTCTAGGGGAGTCGGCCAACTTCCCTAGATCAGGTTATTAATAGGGCAGGTTATGGCAAGGTGAACGCTTCACCTCAGTTATTTCAGGTACGATTTTTAAGGACATAGGTTTTTCCTTTAACCCCTATGATTCTCAAAATTATGGCACCGGTTAAAAGTTATTTTGGCCACATGTCCACTGAATGCTTCAAAGTACTCAGCCCTGCATACGTTTTCCCTGTGTGCAGGTTGAGCAGGCTGGCGGAGTCAAAGTGATGGGGTGGATGCTGAAGCTCGAGGGAATCTCTTGGTGATGCATTTCTTCATACATGCATCCGAAGTCTTTAGCTAGTCTAGTATGGTTCGGTCTTTTGTATTTTGAACTTATGGGAAATGTAAGGTTTACCACCACCGCTACACGTGTTTTGCATGATGTAACTTTGTATTAAACTTGATGATTAAACTGCGGTCTTTTCTTATCAAAGAATTTTCATTGTTAGTCCTTGTGCGATCTAATCGGCTAGCTTGGTACAAATTTCTAGTAAATAGCTCGGTACCGAAGTTAACTCACCAGTCTAAATTCCTTTTACGTCGCTTATGTTCATGAGTTCACTACCACCATACCACGGCTTCCGAACTTTTCTACTAAAAATGTAGAGAACTCCGGGCTCGGCTTCCCTTAGCGGGTTCGGGGTCGTTACAGCAGTGGTATCAGAGCTTTGGTTCGCTCTGAAAACCCAAGAGACTTCTTCTTTTCTGAGTCTAGCTTTGTTTCACTAAAATTTTATTAGATCAAGTTAAGAGGTTCTTCAACAAAAGCCTATCACGACAACCCGACCTGCTAGGTACATTTTCTTAAAGCTCGACTCGGCATGTATGGATGATTAGATAAGTAATGGATGGATTTATTAGGATGGATGCATGTATATGAGCAGAAAATGGGTGTATGGTTATTTACTGGATAATTAGATTGAGGTATGCGAACTCTGCATGCCTAAGCCTTAATGCTTGATTGCTTAATTATATGGCTTTTAAATGCTGAATTATGTGCTGAACATAGGATTTGCCTGAGAACATAGCCGAACTCATAGGAAATGCTTATAAGATCACTTGGAGAGTGAGAGGGGTTATCCCTGAGCGAGCTCGTGGTTTAGAGGCTGCTATGGCTTGCGAACATAGCACAATAGGGTTGATAGAAGGCGAGGTGTTCGCCTTGGCTTTCTGAACGCAAGTGGTCGCGCGAGCATGTTTTACCGCTTTCCAAGCATGAGTTAACTGTCCGGAGTGACCGAGGTCCCCGTATACAATGACTTGTTGTTGCAAAGAAGTTTATGGGTGTTCGCTTTATAGTATGTGTAACAGCCCAAGTTTTAAAAACCTTCTTCTAACCTTTGAGCAAGGGATTTCCGAAATTTAGAATAAGAAAGTAGTATGAGTTCAGCCATGTTCAAATTATGTGCTATTATGTGTTTACGCTATTATGTGCTATCTATGTTTAATGATTGATTGAGTTGTGAGATGGATGGATGCATGGTTATACTCTTAGGTTCGGATTTGTATGTAATAAATGGAATGGCTACATTGGGATACATGTTGTGAAGTGACTAAGCTTGTCACTTGAAAGTTACGTCAAGATAGCCTTAGTTTGGCCGAGGGTGAAGTGCTCGGCACCTCACTCCGTAATAGTCCGGACTCCGTCCGGAGTTTGCAACTATCTTTTGACTGAGGAGTTTCCAACGAACATGCTAAGCTCGCACCGCACGGAGCGGAGCTGAGCGAGCTATCCGGTGTTCGGCATGTGCCGAAGTCTAGAGTAATGCTCGTCCTTACCGAGGACTAGCTTAGTGTCCGGCCACACCTAGTGTCCGGCAGTGTCTAGTGTTCGGTGAATACCGAAGTCCAACCAGTAATAACACCAAGCAATGTCAGTGGCTCATGGGGGAAATGGGTCTCCTTTGAGTTAGTACACCGAATTGCAGATGCCGAATCAGCATTCACACTTGACACCCAATTAAAATAATGTGGGAAAGTCAAGAGTCGGCCAATAAGAAACCACCCAGCCACGGCCAATACACGCTTCCTTGGCTACCGAAGCCACCGCCCAAACTGGCCAATCCTGTGCAAGCCTTTCCTAGAAACTGTCACCGCCAATAAAAATCCAGCAGAACCAATCATTGAACCGGTCCAAAGAACATGGCGACACCATCCACTCCTATAAATACCCTCACCACTTCCACACTTCAAAATTTTGCCACCTTAATCTTCTGCCATATTCGATAGAAACGCGAGAGGGTGAGGATAAGCAACAACAAGCGATTAAAGCTTAGGATCACGCTCTCTTTTCTTCTCGACAAGGTAATTATTCCATTGTTTACAATTATTTTCTATTCATGCATAAGTCTAGGATCTGCCTTAAGTACCAATTAAGTTGGGTTCTTCGTCTTTGAATTTCTTGTTTCCTTTGAGTCTTTAACTCGAGCCCCAGTTTTCATAAATCTTCACGGTCGGGTTCAAACTGTTTTGGAAAGAATAAACTGTTGTTAAATCTAGAAAAATAGGGTTCCTACACCCTCTTCAATGTAGTAGCGCGCACGAAACATGAAGTTAGAATCAATCACACACACTGTCCACACCGCCCTTATTGGGATAATGGTTAGATTTAATAAGTGTTCCAAAAAGGATACTTAAAGTTTCCACACATAGAAACTACAGCTTAAAAAGAGCAACCGGTGTGTAAATAGATTGCAGAATAAGCTATGAATGTTAGCTTATGAATGGTTCTTTTATCAAGGTTGTTCGAAGGAGGAACCCTGAAAGCTCGGCCCAATCGCCAAATTCCGGAAACAGTAAAAGGTGGGCTTTCAAACTTAAAACCTTCAGGGACCAGTCGCCGAGGCGAGCTATTATTTGAGCTGATTATTTTAAGTCACCATGCCTTATTATTTTAGAGGTTTAATGTTTGTTGCCACCTGCCGGCCTTGTGCCAATTTACGAGATACGATCGGGCTCGGGCATGTGTTGCCCGAGTTAGTGCACTTCAGGTTCACGTTATTGCAAGGTAAGTGATCTAGGTTCTAGGGAAGTCGGCCAACTTCCCTAAATCGGGTTATTGACAGGGCAGGTATGACAAGGTAAAGGCTTCATCCCGATTATTATGTAAAGAATATTTTAAAGACATAGGTTTTTCCTTAACCCCTATGATCCTCACGTTGTGGCTATGAATAAATAATTTTGGGCACGTGTCCACTGAGTGCTTCAAAGTACTCAGCCCTGCATACGTTTTCCTTTTGTGCAGGTTGAACAGTTAGGTGGAGTCGGAGTGACGGAGTGGCTTTTGCTGAAGTTCGTGGACAAAGATCTTGGTGGTACGTGTCTTCACACGTGTATCCGGTTTCCTTCTGTAGTTCAATCTTTTGTTTTGAACAATCATGTAAAATGTCTATAAAGGATGCCACCTCTGCTACACTAAATTATTGTTTCGTTTTGACTTCATTTTATTGTACGAACTCAATGTCTTCTCCTTTTTATGGATCTTTATGTTCGTGTGAGTAAAGTTTTAGTTTAAGTTTTGAGTTTCAGTTCGGTATCACAATACCGGAGTCAAGCACACACACACACACACCCAACTCAAGATTTGAAATTATTGACGAGTCCACTACAAACACTAAATACTTAGTCCATTTTGTCTTCGCCCACACCGCTTTTCCGCACTTATCATTCTAATTCGTAACGAACTCCGGACTTGGCTCTCCATAGTGGGTCTGGGGTCATTACAGGATGCTGCCGAGACGTCAGTTTCCCAGGAACCAGGGAGTTGATCCACCACCACTTCCTCTTGATAGGAGAATTGAGGAGTTATTTCTCTGCCAGAATCTGCTGACCTTCGACGGGATGGGAGAACTTGCAAGTGCCGAGCTCTGGATCCAAGCTCTAGAAAGGATCTTCGATTTTTTACGGTGTAATGACCAAGAGAGGCTAGCCTGTGTAGCTTTCCAGATTACCGGCTCCGCCGACTTTTGGTGGGAGGCCCAGAGGAAGGTAATGACCCCCAAGCAGTGGGCGAATTACACATGGGAATAGTTCAAGGAAGGGGTGTACGACAAGTACGTACCCAAGAGCTATAGGAAGCAGAAAGAGGCCGAATTCTATAACCTCAAGCAGGAAGGAATGCCAGTTACTAAATACGACAGGAAGTTTTGTGAGCTCGCCCGGTTTGAGCCGAACCTGGTCGATACAGACGAGAAAATGGCTGAAAAGTACTGTGCCGGACTGCGGCCATAAATTATGATGCCCTTGGCTAGCCATGGAGGGCTAAGCTACACGGAGTCTCTAAGCTGAGCTCTCGACGTTGAGGCCGCAATGCCCGCCGAACAGCCAGCAGTTGCCCCCGCATCTGTGCCAGCACAGGGGGAGAAGAGAAAATGGGAGGAGAGTGGAAACCAGTTTTGGAAGAGGCCGTGGCAGGGCCAGCAGTGACCACCAGCCCCACCAAGGATGAGCATTCCGCCCCCACCAGTCTAGCAATCCCAGACTCCGGCCCCATGCCCAAGGTGTCGACGACCTCATGAAGGAGGGTGCCTTGCGGGCAACAATGTGTGCTACTCCTGCGGGAAGCCCGGACACTTCGCCAGTCACTGCCCAGTCCGTCAACCCCGATCAGTGCCAAACCCGAGGACCGTTCAGCTTCCACCTCCCCAGCAGCTTCGCGCAATTCAGGGTCAGCCGGGACCCCTTGCACCCCTTCCACCCCAAACTTAGCAGTTCCGACAGTATCAACGCCAACAGCATTTTCACGCTACGGCCAGCTCGTCCAAACAACCACCTACCAAGGATCAGGGTAATCTAGCAAGTATGGGTTCACTAAGTGGTATGCCTGTTTTAATCCTGTTTGATACCGGAGCCTCGCACTCCTTTGTTGCCGAAGTATGTGTAGCGAACTTAGATTTGCCTACTGAACCTTTAAGAGCTCCACTCTGTGTTGTGTCACCGGTAGGAGGAAGGCTTGAACTAGGTCGCAAGTGCTCTAACATTGAGATAACCCTAGGCTCACTTAAGCTCGTAGCTCGGACACTCAGTGTTATGCCTTTAACGGAGGTCGATTTTATTCTTGGATGGACTGGTTAGCCGAAAACTTCGCGACGATTCAGTGTAAGAAGAGGTGTATCTCGTTCCGTTTGCTCGGTCAAGAGATGATGGAGTTCCATGTAATCACGATGGGAGGCCGCAAGGCGATAATCTCAGCAATCTAGGCCTCGAATTTGATATGGAAAGGAAGCTCGGAATACCTCGTGTACCTTATGTCAATAATGGAGAAGTTTGGCCCAGAATGGAGGATGTGGCACTAGTGTGAGAGTGTCCTGATGTGTTTCCTGAGACGTTGCTCGGGTAACCTCCGAACAGAGAGATAGAGTTTGCGATCGAACTAGAACCCGGTTCGGCCCCGGTGTCTAAGGCACCATATAGGATGGCACCAAGTGAGTTGGAAGAACTTAAGGTGCAATTGCAGGAGCTGCTAAGCTTAGGTTTCATCAAACCTAGTGTTTCGCCATGGGGAGCTCCAGCTTTGTTCGAAAAGAAGAAAGGTGTTTCCATGAGGATGTGTGTGGATTACCGCGAGCTCAACAAGTTGACGTTGAAGAACAAGTACCCGTTGCCTCAGATCGACAACCTATTTGACCAACTCAGGGGAGCTAGTGTGTTCTCGAAGATAGATCTGCGATCTGGTTACCACTAGTTGAGGGTGCGAGCCAAGGATGTTCCCAAGACTGCATTTCGGACCCGCTACGGCCACTATGAGTTCGTCGTCGTCCCGTTCGGACTGACCAACGCTCTAGCAGTATTTATGTATTTAATGAATAGGGTGTTTCACCTTTATCTGGACAAATTTGTCCTGGTCTTCATTGACGATGTGCTGGTGTACTCCAAAGACCAAGGAGAGCAGGAGGAACACTTGAGGGTTGTACTAGGAACGCTAAGAACAGAAAGGTTGTTCGCCAAATTCAGCAAGTGCGAGTTTTTCCTCGGTCACATTGTGTCTTCTAGGGGGTCCAAGTTGATTCGGCTAAGATGGAGGTAGTGCAGAATTGGAGGACCCTGACCATCCCAAACGAGATCTGAAGCTTCCTAGGGCTAGCAGGCTATTACAGAAGGTTCATTGAGGGTTTCTCTCGGATAGCAAAGCCCCTCATCCAGCTGTTGCACAAGGGTACAAAGTTCGTGTGGTCGCTAAAGTGTGAAGAGAGTTTCTGCGAGCTGGAGAAGAAGCTGACGACCGGCCTGTCCTTGCTGTCCCCGAGTAGAACAAGGAGTACGTGATTTACATTGATGCCTCGAAGAATGGGCTCGGGTGTATCTTGATGCAAGGAGGAAGAGTTATAGCGTATGTGTCCCGACAGTTGAGGCTGCATGAGCAGAACTACCCCACCCATGACCTTGAGTTGGCTGCCGTTGTGCATGCGCTAAAGATTTGGAGGCACTACTTGTATGGGGTTCGGTGCGAAGTGTATACCGACCATAAGAGCCTCAAGTACTTCTTCGAGCAGAAGGATCTCAACATGCGACAGAGAAGATGGCTCGAGTTAGTTAAAGACTATGATTGCGGTATTAATTACCACCCGGGCTAGGCCAATGTAGTGGCAGACGCCCTGAGCCTAAAGACTTCGCTCGAACTCGCTAGTCTTGTCACGAAGGAAGAGGTACTGGTGAGGGAGTTCGGCAAGATGAAAGCTAGAAATTCTCCCTCCACCGAAGACCGTTACTGAAGTAATCTCAATGCTGGCCGTAGAGCCCGACCTGAGACAAAAGGTCATTGAGACACAGAGAAAAGATGAGGTCCTGGAAGGAGCCAGCCTTAAGATAAGGATGGGAGAGCCCGGACAATTCCGGGAAGAAGCCGATAATGATATCACCAAGGACGGAAGGTTGTGCGTACTGCGAGATGAGGGGTAGAGGAATGAAATTCTAAGTGAGGCCCATGATACTCCGTACTCAGCCCACCCCGAAATACTAAGATGTACAAGGATCTAAAGAGTAGGTTTTGGTGGGAAGGGATGCAAAGGGATGTAGCCTTGTACGTGAGGAAGTGCTTAAATTGTCAGCAAATAAAGGTTATTCATCAACAACCATACGAGAAGTTGCAGCCACTGGAGATTCCTGAGTGGAAATGGGATCATATCGCCATGGACTTCGTAGCTAGGTTTCCGAAGTCCAGAAGAGGTATTAATGTGATATGGGTAGTGGTTGATCGTTTGACAAAGAGTGCGCATTTTCTCCCTGTCTCCATGGCTTTTACCTCAGAAAAGCTCGCCTAGCTATATGTTAGAGAGATCGTACGGTTGCACGGAGTACCAAAGTCAATTACCTCAGATAAAGATACTAAGTTTACCTCGAGATTTTTGAGGGGTTTACAGAAAGAGATGGGAACCAAGCTGAATTTTAGCTCGGCAATCGGAGCGGACCATACAGACCTTTGAGGATATGCTGAGGTCGGTAGTAATCAACCGGAGCGGCCAGTGGGAGCCTGCCTTACCTTTAGTAGAGTTCGCCTACAACAACAGCTACCAGGCTACTATCAGAATGACCCCGTATGAAGCCCTTTATGGGAAAAAGTGTCGATCTCCGTTCTACTGGGATGGAGTGGGAGAAAGGAAGCTGTTAGGCCCTGAAGCGATCAACGAGATAATTGAAGTGATACGTCGGATTAAGGTGAAGGTTTACGCAGATCGCGGAGGTGCCGAGGCACAGTTCGCCGAAGGAGATAAGGTATTTTTAAAGGTATCTCCGTTAAAAGGGATCTTGAGGTTCGGAGTAAAAGGGAAACTGAGGCCGCGCTTCATCGGCCCTTACGAGATCATAGAGAGAATAGGCCCTGTTGCCTATGGAATAGCTTTGTGCCAAAGTTGAGTAACGTACACAATGTCTTCCGTGTGTCACAACTCCGTAAGTATGTGTATGATCCGAAGCATATAGTTCGCCAAGAGGAGGTTGAGCTCGCACCCGACCTAAGCTACGAGAGTAGACCCGAAGCGATCCTAGATCGCAAGGTTCGCCAGCTGAGGAATAGGACCGTTACTTCGGAAAACGTGCTGTGGAAGCACCAAAAACGAGAAGAGGCTACATGGGAACTTGAGGAGAGGATGAGAGAGGGGTACCCAGAGTTGTTTAAGTAGGTAAGCAATTTCGAGGACGAAATTTTGTTAAGGTTGGTAGGATGTAACAGCCCATGTTTCAAAACCTTCTTGTAACCTTTCTAGAAAGGGATTTCTAGAATTTAGAGATACGAAAGTAGTATGAGTTCGGCCATGTTCAAATTATGTGTTATTATGTGCTACCTATGTTTAATGATTGATTGAGTTATGAGATGGGTTAATGCATGGTTATAATTTATGATTCAGTTGCATGATGTAAGTAGAATGGTTACGCTGTGATGCATGTTGTGAAGTGACTAAGCTTGTCACTTGAAAGTTATGTTAAGATATCCTTAGTTTGGCCAAGGGTGAATTGCTCAGCACATCACTCCATATTAGTCTGGACTCTGTCCGGAGTTCGCAGCCACCCTTTTTACCGAGCAGTTTCCGGCTAACAGATTCTGCTCGCGTTTTCTTGACGAGTCTGCCCAACACCTTAAGCTCGCACCGCGCAGGACCGAGCTGAGCGAGCTACCAGTATTCGGCAATGCCGAGGTCTATAGTAGTGTTCGACATTACCGAGGTCTAGCTTAGTGTCCGGCAGCACCTAGTGCTCGGCAGTGCCAAGTGTCCGGCAGTGCACAGTGTCCGGCAGTGTCTAGTGTTCGGTGATACCGAAGTCTAACCCAGTGGCAACGCCGAGCAGTGTCAGTAACACATGGAGAATCGGTTCGCCCGTGAGTCATTAAAACGAACCAAGGGTGCCCAATCGGCATTCACGCTTGACACCCAAGTTAAAATAATATAGGAAAGTCAAGAGTCAGACAATGAGGAGTCACCTAGAAACGGCCAATGCACGCTTCCTCGGCTCCCGAAGCCACCCCTCCCAAACTGGCCAATCTTGTGCAAGCCTTTCCTAGAAACTTTCACGACCAATAAAAATCCAGCAGAGTCAATCATTGAGCCGGGTTCAAGAAACCAAGCGACACCATGCATCTTATATAATCCCTCATCACTCTAACACTTCAAAACTTTTGTCAAACTAAATCCTTCACCAATTAGAAAGCAAAGCACGAGAGAGAGTGAGAATAAGCAACACCGAGAGGATCCAAGTCTAGAGTCGCTTTCGAGTCTTCCCGAGTTGTGAAAGGTAACCCTTCCACTGTTTTACATAGCATTCCTCTGATCAAGCATGGGTCTAGGGTCTGCCTTAGGCTTCAAATGAGATAAGTTCTTGACACATTAAATTTCTGATTTCCTTTGATTCTTAAACCCCAAGTTCCAGTTTTCCTAAGTCCTCACGGTTGAGTTCAAACTATTCTAGGAAAGAACAAGTTGTTTTAAATCAGATAAATAGGTTTCCCACACCTCTCTTCAATGTAGTAGCGAGCACGAAGCACAAATTAGAATCGATCCTACACACACTGTTCTCACTACCATTAATAAGGTAATGACTAGACTAAATAAGTGTTTCTAGAAGAGTGTCTAAGGTTCCACACTTATAATTAATTCAGCTTGAAAAGAGCAATCAGTGTGTAAATAGATCCCCGAAGCAAACTGCGAAGTCCGCTAGGGGGTTAAGTTCGCTCTATCAAACATGCCACTCTGTTGGGTCCGTACAGTTCGCTAGTAATACTTTATCAGAGTATTCGGGATACTCCGATTACATTAATAACGATAACTTGATAAGATTAATAGCTAGAGCTTTTCTAGGACCTAAAATAGACTCAAGAGTCACTTCGCTCTCATTTCAGTACAATAGCTTATTACCGAGCTCCAATGAGAGAGTTCGGCATGTATGATTATTAGCTTATGAATGGCTATTTTATTAAGGTTGTTCGAAGGAAGAGCCCTGAAAGCTCTGCCTAGTCGCTGAAGTTCGGAAGCAGTAAGAGGTGGGCTTTCAATACTAAAACCCTTGGCGACCAGTCGCCGAAGCGATCTGTTATTTATAAGTTCATTTATCTTTGAAGTTACCATGCCATGCTTTTATCATGAATTAATGTTTATTGCCACCTGTCGGCCTTGTGCAAAATTATGAGATACGATCGGGCTCGGGCATGTGTTGCCCGAGTTAGTGCACTCCAGGTTCACGTTACCGCAAGGTAAGTGATCTATGTTCTAGGGGAGTCGGCCAACTTCCCTAGATCAGGTTATTAACAGGGCAGGTATGGCAAGGTAAAGGCTTCACCTCAGTTATTTCATGTACGATTTTTAAGGGCAAAGGTTTTTCCTTTAACCCCTATGATCCTCAAAATTATGGCATCGGTTAAAAGTTATTTTGGGCACGTGTCCACTGAGTGCTTCAAAGTACTCAACCCTACATACGTTTTCCCTGTGTGCAGGTTGAGCAGGCTGGCGGAGTCAAAGTGACGGGTGGTTGCTGAAGCTCGAGGGAAGCTCTTGGTGATGCATGTCTTTATACATACATCCGAAGTCTTTAGTTAGTCTAGTATGGTTCGGTCTTTTGTATTTTGAACTTATAGGAAATGTTAGGTTTACCAACACCGTTACATACATACATACATACACTTGTTTTGCATGATGAAACTTTGTATTAACCTTGATGATTAAACTTCGTTCTTTTTTTATCAAAGAATTTTCATTGTTAGTCCTTGTGCGATCTCACCGGCTAGCTCGATACCCAAATCTAGTAGATAGCTCGGTACCGAAGTTAACTCACCAGTTTAAATTCATTTTACATCGTTGATGTTCATGAGTTCACTACCACCACACCACGCCTTCCGCACTTTTCTACTAAAAATGTAGCGAACTCCAGGCTCGGCTTCCCTTAGCGGGTTCGGGGTCGTTACATATTAACTCTCTAAGATCACAAACGAGTGGGCATACATTGAAAAGATCATGCACAGCAAGTGCTTCAGTTATACAGAACCAATTCTTAATTACAAGATTTAAAGCATTGTCGAGCTTATGTACCTCAACCTTACCAAAACGTCTAGCGAGAAAGTCTGGCATTATGAGAAAATTTTATTACAAGCGGCTTATAAAATTTGGGTTGTTACATTATGTCTTTATAGTAAGTAGGGTCGCGTACAACGTTCAACAAACATCTCATGTAATACATTTCTCCACTCCCATGAGGAATGAAAAATATTCTTCCTATTTTACATCTCTGTTGCCTTGGATCCCATCTTCGCTTATCGTGTTTCCATACAAACTGATTGGGAAATTCTGAATAGGTTAGCCTCCTTGCATCTCCGAACTACTTATTTGCTTCAAACCAAGCTAAGGACATTGTTTCATTCAGTGTAGATCTACCCATAACAACATCAATGGGTTCCACATCTGAAAACATAATGTTCTGTTCATTCGGAAGATGAAAACTCAATCTCTCCACAGCTGGATTTCTATATTGAATTTCGAATCCAAACAATCTCCATATTGCTTCACAGGGAGAAGTGTATCTACAATCGTAGAACATATTAACCTCATCCACTTGTTTGCCATGCTCTACATCATCAGCACTTTGATAAAAAGCTGTAGTGACACGGTCATGACCTTTATTGATGTACATAAACAAATACTTGATCGACTGTGGCTGATTGCACCATTCAACATTGATGTGTGCTCATACTTTATCAGAAGGTACCGATTGTGATGAACAACATATCTGTTATCAAGTGGAACACCATTTTTCTCTACATGCCTTCCATTATCTCTTTGTCTATAAACCGGATATCCATCTTCATCTTTGGACGTAGTATCAACTTATTTTTTTGGGAAATACTTTGTACAACGACCGTTTGACATACACGGAGAAGATTTTCTGGCATCACCGCAGGGACCATGAATCATGAAATTTTACACTGCTGAATAATAATGTGTATCTGAATCTTCATAAGGTATTTCAGCTGAAATAATTTGGTCGATATCAGTAGGCGACAAATTCTTATCTTTCTCAGACAGAAAGATCAAAATATGAGCATGTGGTAACCCTCAATTTTGAAACTCAATAGTATAGACAACTGCAAATAACGAGTAAAAAATGTCAGCAACCAAAATAAGAATTAAATACTTCGATATTTCTTAACGAAAAAGAAGTAAACAACAAAAAATACCTGCTCTGACGCATCTAAATATTTCCCCTTTATGAATATCATTTATCAAATTATCTAACAATATTTTTTATATATATATTTTATAGATCTAACGATTC
>JAOWBJ010111755.1:0-13966 GCA_028566335.1 Monarda citriodora | reverse complement strand
AAATAATAAACTCCAGAATTTCCAATTAAAAAAAACGGAAAAACAGACAATCTCAAGATCCATTCCGGCTTCGAAAATCCTTAGAAAAACGAGCAAGAAATAACAAAAGGAAGGAGAGGAGCAAAACGTAACGCACCTATTCAGTTAAAAATGGCTCCTCACAGAAAGGGGGGAAGGGGAAACCGCTCCTCTCTATAAACGAATGAGCAGAAACGGTTTCACCCAGTGGTGAAAAAGGAGGGGAGGGGAGGGGAGGGAATATGAAGAGAGCGAAAAATCATAACGGAGGCGTGTGTGATGAAGGGACTGTGACTAAACCCTCGAATACATCGGACGGCATAGATTGCTTTCTTGCTCCTCAGAGAAGTAATCACAATCGTTAGATCTGATTCTATTTGAATTTGAAAATTATTATAATGTCAGGGCTGGGAAATGTGGATGGCATAAATGTGACAGAAGGGCAAAATCATGATTTCGCTTTTACTGTACTCTTTTCGTTGATTAGTGTTACCTCATGTATTAGGTACGAACCAAATGACTTTTGAATTATAAAGAAAAGTTAAAAATTAATCATATTATAAAAAAAATACGAGTATAAGAAAGTTAAATAATAAAATGTGTTGGATACTACTTCCTCTTAAAGTAAATGATAGTACATGGCCTAATAACTAGTCCCAATCACGAGGACCAACAAACATGGACCTCGATATGAGTTTGGCACAACGCTATTCGGCCCGAACACAATGCTCATTCCGAAGACATCCAAGCCCAACAAGATCGCATAGCTTACTAAGGCCCATATCGACCCAGCTCGGATCAGACCCAAGTCGGCCCATGGCTCGCGCCATAGCTCACTATCAAGACTCCTACAACAATGAGGACTCCTGCTCCAAGCCTATCCCAAAGATATATTATAGAGAGATAGTGATTCGGAAATCTATAATGTAAAAATATATCAACAAGGCCTCAAGGTTATCCGATTAGGCCCAAACTTTGTATTAGAGTAGGATTTTACTTGTAAGCCTATAAATAAAGGCACTAGGATAGAAGAGGACAAAAAAACTCTCATACTCACAAGAGCAATATACACTTTTCACTTTCTTCCCCGTGGACGTAGGTCTACTTCATAGCGAATCGAACCATGTAATTCCCTCTTGTTCTTACGATTTCTTTACGTTCTTCGTCATAGTAACAAGCCCATAAAAAGCATAATCGATCATTGGGCGTCTGTGGAACATTACTTTTGTGTTTCGATCACAGCTTTTCACGTACTTGTTCAACTATGCCTCCGAAGAACACCAGATCGAATGCCTCCCGGGCTGCTGCTGGCGGTAACAACAATAATCTCAACAAAGATGTAGAGGCCGCCCCGCGCCTACACGGGAACGATCCCGTGGTCAATCCAGACCCCAACCCGGCGTTGGAGAACATCCCAATTGATAGGGAGGGCAACGAGGTCGGCTCCAACAAGGAGGGGAGCCAACACGCCGCAACTTCGCGGCACTCCGGATTAGAACTAGTAATCCGGGACTTTCCTGGAGGAGAACAAAGATAAACTGGCGCAGTACCTCCAGGAATATAAAGGTCATGACAAGGAAGGGCCTCAAGAACAACAGGGATCAACCCGCAACCGGGAGAGGAAGGATCCGAGTCTGGAGATTGTCCGGGAGCCGTTATAAGGTACCCAGCATCCAACCTTATATGGCCAGAGGAATCCGAGGAAATTCCTTGGTCAATTTCAGTACAACATGTGGAACCAGAATCTGGAGGAGGTTCACATGTGCAAGGTTTTCCCTGAGCTATTGGTCGACACAGCTCGGGTGTGGTTCGATAGCCTACCCCCCAACAGCATCGGCTCATATCACAAACTCGTGGAAGTCTTTAAGAGACGATTCTACCAAAAAGCGAAGCCAAAATTCACCCCGGCACAACTGTTGACCATCAAGCAAGGCGAGGGGGAATCGATCAATGACTTCCTGACTCGGTTCAATCAAGAAGCATTGAAAGTTGATGATGCTGGCTACGTGCTGATCATCTCGGCGTTCCAGAACGCCTTGCGACCCGGTGCCCTCTACCGGGAACTCGTAAGGCGGGAACCTCAGACACAGACAAAACTATGGAAGATCGTAGACGAATACGCGCGAGCCGATGATGCTGATCGGCGGAAACGCGACTAGGATAGGGGCGAGTCTTCCAGCAAAAAGAAGCAGTCTGCAAATCGCGACCTACAGAGTTCAGGCCGCCGCAACATCCATGAGAGGTTGCAGCAGCGTCCGGTGTCTTCCCGACTTGGATCATGTCAAGGTATTGAGTCAAGGCTGGGTCCACGCCATAACCCGGATCAGCCTCAATATACTCCCTTGACGAAACCACGTGCAAAGATCTACGAGCTGCACACGAACCTGTTCGAGAAGCCCCGCCCCATGCAAAGGCCGGCTGATTGCAGGTCCAAGAAGCGCTACTGCACCTTCCACGAGGATCACGGCCATGACAAGGAGGAGTGACGCGACCTTGCGGAAAACATCGAGGCCTTGGAACAAGATGGTACCCTCAAAAGGTATCAAGGCCAGAGCAACGGCCAGGGCAAGAACAAAAAGCGTCGCAATCGGGGAAATGATGGCTGCCAAGCCAATAAAAAGGCAAAACAAGAACCCGATGACGATGATGACGATATTACGCCTCAGTTCGACGGGACCATTGAGGCAATTACCAGACTGCTCTTGGGACAAACCAAGTCTTCCTTCAAAGCTGAAGTCCGGGGTTCCAGCTCGGAGGAGCACGCGGGCAAGAGGCTCAAAAGAAAGGAAGCCATTACATTCTCCGAGGCTGATCCAGTCCCTGCTAAGACTCCGCATCACGAAGCCATCGTTATCCAGGCCGGGGTCGCGAACAAGTTGGTACAACGGGTGTTCGTCGACAGTGGAGCATCCGTAAACGTTCTCTTTAGAACGTGCTTTGATAAGCTGAGCCTAGACGTTGCTTAGTTAGCCCCAGCGCCCTTGCCCTTGAAAAGCTTTGCACAGGAGGAGACGCAACCTGATGGGGTCATTAGCTTACCCGTCACTGTGAGGCAGTCTCCCGCGAGCTCCACCATATCTATACAATTTTTTGTGGTACGTGCCCCGTCGCCCTATAACATCATTCTTGGGAGAGATTGGCTAAATGCGGTTAGAGCCATCTGCTCCACTTATCATCTTATGATAAAAATCCCGACCAAGAACGGAGTGGTCACTGTTCGGGGGGACCAGAAGCGGGCTAAAGAGTGCATGCAGATCGCACTACGTGGTGCCGAGACAACCGAGTGACACCACCAAGCATAGAAATTAAAGGAGATCGCGGAGCTGGAACAAGAGAAGACACTATCTGCCAAAGCGCCAGTTACGAAATATGTCCCATTATATGACGATGAACCAACCAGATCGTCAAGGTTGGGTTTGCCGGACCTCCCCAGCTCAGATCGCAGGTGATCCAGCTCCTCAAAGACTACCGGTATGTCTTCGCATGGACACCCCTCGACATGACCGGGGTGTCCCCAGATATTATCACCCATCGGTTCAACATCAACCCCAGCATAAGGCCGGGGAAGCAGAAGCAACATCAGTTCGCTGCAAAGAGAAACCGGGTGATCCAAGACAAGGTCAAGCAACTACTCCAAGCGAAGATCCTCTTCGAAGTCAAATACCCGACCTGGATAGCCAACCCAGTGATGGTCCGAAAGGCGGGAGGAGGATGACGCATGTGCATAGATTACACCGATCTTAACAAGCACTGCCCAAAAGATTATTACCCTCTCCCCAACATAGATAATAAAGTAGAAGCCTTAGTAGGCTATAGTATTTTTTGTTTTTTAGACTTGTATAAAGGGTAACACCAAGTTTTAATGAATAGTGAAGACGCCCCAAACAGTATTTATTACTGATTTTGGGGTTTTTGCTTATAGAAAGATGCCCTGTGGTCTAAAAAATACAGGAGCGGCCTACCAGAGAATGGTCGACAAGATATTCCAGCCTCACATAGGGAAGATCGTCGAGGTTTATGTTGATGACATAGTCGTCAGAAGCCAAAAAAAGGGTACCTGTGTCAGTGACCTGCGAACTGTCTTCAACATCCTCCGAACTGCCAACTTGAAGCTGAATATGCAGAAGTGCACCTTCATGGTGCAAGCTGGAAGGTTCCTAGGTTTGCTGGATATCACAAAAGGGCTTGGAGGCAAATCCATCCAAGGTTCAAGTCGTCAAGGACATGGCGATACCTAAATCCATCCACGATGTGCACAAACTTACGGGATGCCTCGCATCCTTGAGCCGTTCCTTTCAAAAGTGGCGGAAAAGCAGCTCTCATTCTTCCAGATTCTGAATAAGGCTCCGAACTTCGAATGGAAGGAGGAACGCTGCAAGGCCTTTGAGGATCTCAAAGGCTACCTTTCCAAACTCCCCACATTGTCCGTTCCAAATGGGGGGAACCTTTGTCATTATACCTTGGCGCATCAGATGAGTCCATCAGTGCAAAACTAATTCGCCAGGAGGGACGTCGCCAACTCCCTGTCTACTTCATAAGCCGAGCACTCAAAGGAATCGAGCTATGGTACCAACCGTTGGAGAAGATTGCACTTGCGCTTGTCAACGCTGCGAGGCGATTGAGGCCATATTACCATGCACATCCGATCCAAGTCCTAACAGATCTCCCAGTTCGCCAAGTCCTCACCAAACCTGAAGCCTCAGGTCGCATAACGAAGTGGGCCATTGAGCTCGGGGAAACATGTAATCTCTTTTCTTCCCCACAAAGCTATTAAGGGTCAAGCCTTGGCCGATTTTCTAGCCGAGGCAAAATTTAAAGAGGACCCGAAGGCTCCCGAATTGACCCCGAAGAGAAGTATAGCCGAGCAGCTAAATGAGGCACCTGCGAACTGCTGGCAGGTTTATGTCGATGGAGCTTCGGGGAAAGCAGGTAGTGGAGAAAGGATCCTGCTTATCAGTCCGGACAGACACGAGGTAACCTATTCGCTCCGTTTTGCATTCCCAACCACTAACAATGAGGTGGAGTGTGATGCCATTCTTCATGGACTTCGCCTCGCAACAAGCCTGAACATTGAGGCTGTGAAAGCTTATAGCGACTCCCAAGTCGTGGTAAACCATATACTGAGTGCAAGTGAAGCCCGCGGAGAGAAGATGAATAGGTACCTCGACAAAGTCCGCAGCTCGCAGCAGATGTTTTCCTACTTTGAACTGGTCAGAGTCCCATGAGGTCAAAATCACCGAGCTGACGCCTTGAGTAAACTCGCATCCTCCAAGTCAGCCAGTTCGCCAGTAGAGGACATCCAGAGCAGAAGTATCGATGAGGTTGAAGTGAGCGACATCAACGACGAGCCCAGTTGGATGACCCCAATTAGTACATATTTGGAGACAGGGGAATTACCTGATGACAAGCTCGAAGCCCAAAAGCTTCTCGCAAAATCGCTATAGTACACACTAGAGCAGGGCGTTCTGTACCTCAAGTCCTACCTCCAATCTCTCTTACGATGTGTAGGACCCGGAGAAACGAACTATGTCTTGCAAGAAGTCCATACTGTGGCAGCCACATTGGTCCCCGAGCATTGTCCAAGAAGGTTTGTCCAAGAAGGTAATACGAAGCGGATACTATTGGCCAACGTTGACTCACGATGCAACCGAGATGGTTAAGAGTTGTTCCCAATGCCAAATTCACGCGAACATGCAACGAATAACGCAGACATAGCTCGCCAGTATACAAAGCCTGTGGTCGTTCATGCAATGAGGGATCGATATTGTTGGACCCTTTGACAAGGCCCCGGGACAAATGCAATTCTTGATCGTCGCAATCGACTTCTTCACGAAGTGGGTAGAGGTCGAACCATTGGCCAAAATTACAAGCAAGAATGACCGCAACTTTGTGCGGAAGAACATCGTCTGCCGGTTCGGAATACCATACATATTAATCTCAGATAATGGGACACAATTCACGGACAAAGTATTCAGAGAATGATGTGAAGAACTTAACATCCAACAGAAGTTCACCTCGGTAGCTCATCCGCAAGCTAACGGACATACCGAGGTCACCAACTGGACTATCGTGAACGGATTGAAACTGGGACGAGCTAAAGGACTATGGGTGGAGAACCTACCAAATGTCCTATGGTCCTACCGGACTACACCCAGAACCTCACATGGAGAAACGCCATACAGTTTAGCCTATGGCACCGAGGCAGTTATACCAGTCGAGATCGGGATGCCAAGCTCTCGTGTCATACACTTTTCTGAAGAGGTCAATGATGAAAACCTCCGAGCTGATTTGGACTTGTTGGAGGAAAAGAGAGAGCTCGCCTTCATAAAGGAAGCCCGATACAAACAACATGTAGCTCGCTACTACAACCGCCGAGTAAAGCATCATCACTTCCAGGTCAGAGACCTCATACTCCGCAACAATGAAGTCAGCAAAGCAAAAAAACTCGGCAAATTGAAAGCCACATAGGAAGGACCGTATCAGATCGTAGAGGATCTTGGCAAAGGTTCTTACAAGCTCGCACACTTATCTGGAAAGCTCCTACCTCGCACTTGGCATATTTCTAATTTGAAGAAATTTTATGTATAAGTGGGCGAACTATAGGCTAGACATGTAGTATTGCATTCCTAGGGCTTCATGTAAATATTTCTACTTTCTTTGTTTTTTCGGAATTTTGACCTTTATTAATAATAAAATTCATTTCATTCATTTATGAGTCTCATTAAATATTTTTGCATGCCCCACTTATATGTAAAAATTCGCACAATAATTTCTCTAAGGTTGGCCACCTTATGAGATTCCACTCATCTCCGGACTATATAAACCCGAACAAAAGGTATACAAGTCCCATAAATGAGAAGCCATTACTTCAAACCAGCCTTGACCTCGGTCATCGCAAACAAGAAGTACATACTCCAAAACATCAATGACCTCGATCGCTGCAAAGAATGAGTAACCTAGCTTCAAACTAGCCTTAACTTCGGTCATCGCAAAAAAGAAGCAACTCACACTTCAAAAAAGTACAAACGCATGTCGCATCAAAAGAGAAGTAAATAAGTTCGCAGTTCGCTACGACAATGGCGGAGCAGCAACTTTATTATACAAAGGAAAAAGTATTATATAATACATATTCCTATTACAATACTAAGGTCGGCGAGATCTATTGCCAGGACTAAAGCTCAACCAGTTATCTGCAAAATTCTTGGGGAAGTCGAAATTGGCATTCATAAAGGTGTCAAGATCAAAACCACGACCTTGCCCCCTTCCTCCTCCACGGCCAGATACACTCCGACCTCCCGATCTCCCACCTCGGCGACCTCTAGCCACTACAGGGTGTGCTCGCCGAACCTCCACAGCTCGCATGGGCTGCCGAACAGCCACAGCAGACGAAGGACCACCCTCATCAGCAAAGGAACGATCGCCAACAAGCTTATTAAGCGAAGGGTACCGGTCCAGGATCACGTTGTAATATCGAGCTATGCTCTTCAGCTCGAGGATCTTCTCATGCAGCACCAATGGTTCACAGTCCTCGCGCCGACAATACGCATTGCACGCTGTGACCAGCTTCTTCGCCTTCGAGATCAGAACACCACCAGTTCGCTGAACGAACAACTTCTAGGCCATATGCTCCTGGTCCATCTTCGCCAGCTCTCTGTTTGTGTCCTTCAGCTCTCCCTTGGTCTCCTGTAACTCATCTTGGAGAAGATTATACTTGAGCTGACCTCGCAATCCGCTCACATTCCATCACAGCTCGACCATACTCCTCCTTCCAATGCGCCAGCTCGCCATCCAGACCGCTTGACTAACTAGGTCCGACTGGAATAATAGCTGAGGACTGATAAAACCTATCTTTCCAAAAGACGACTTTGGCTTTCGCGACCTCAAGCGAGTCCTCCAATTCGTTTACACATATATAAAAAGGAGACGCATCAAACATCTCAGGAGACAGAGACTGATTAAAAGAAGACAAGACAAACAAAAAGAGCAGAATTCAGCAAAATGTTCTTTTATTATCATCAAAAGCGGTGCCCTAGTGGCACTGCGAGTACATCGCATCTACAAAGGAGAAAAAGGAAAATTTTAAAGAAGAAGGAGAAGTCAAACACTATTCTCAGGGTCCGCTCTAGGGATCTACTCATTTTTCGGGGACTCCTCCTCTCCAGCCTTGGCGAAGCTCGCCTCCAACTCCAGGTCGCGATCCACATTGGCAAAACGCATAGTCTCAGCAGTCAAAAGGTCGGTAGCGACCTCAAGCTCCTTTAACAAAGGGGACTCTTGCAGCACCCCCTTCACCTCGTCTACCAAGATCTGGCTGCTCTCCTCAGCAGACCGCCTCGAGAAGTCGTACTTGGATGGATCCAAGTCCGGAAAGTCCTTCTTGACGGCCTCGAGAGCTTCCACCGAAAAATCCTCGCCGAGCACGCTCCCAGCGATGGAGGCCAGCCTCACGAACCTCTTGGAGAGCAGTAGCCTCTCCGCACATGCCCGCAACATAGGGCCCTGAGAGCTTACGACCTCGGCCCTGAGGTCCTCCTTCTCCTTCTCCATCCTGGCGACCTCAACCTTAGCCAAGGCCGCCTCTTCACGAGCTGCAGCCGCCTCATGGCGAGCAACAGAAGCTCGCATCTGGGACTCCTCCATTTTCGAGTGCAGCAGCTCGACTTCTTCGGCTTTTTCAACTACGACCTTCTCGGGCGCACTCCTCTTCAATAGGGCTAGGCCCTGCGAGATCATGTCCCTGGCTCTCTGCACAGTTCGCAACACCCATATGAACACATGCAATGAAACCAAATAAAAGCACGAGATATCGATCAATTACCTCAGCGTCAGTAAGAGCCGACGGTTCAACTGGATCCTCGATCAGATCAACCGGCGTATCCAGCAACGCGTATGAAGGAACCCTGGGCTCCTTCACACCTTTCTTGATCCTCTTGAAGGGCTTCTCCTTAGGGGAATGATCCCTGACCTGATGGGACAACACGTTGGTCATAGTCCGCTCCGAGCTGGACAGTGACATCGCGACGCCAGCAACAGTTCGCTTGCCCTGCTTCCTCTTGGGCACCTCCACTCTCTCAAGTCCCATTGCGAACAGTGAATAGAAAGGTTAGTTCCGGACAGTGGGAGAGAAATAAGAGGAAAAGACAAAAGTAAAACCTTTACCCTTCACCGTTTCCTCTTCGACAGAAGGATCACGAGGGTTGGAATTCACCCCGTAATCGTTAACCAGCTTATCCTTAAGGTCAGAATAATAATTCAGGGGAGTAATCTTATCTAGAGTACCAGTTCTCCAGGCGAACTCAGGTACACCAACGTCAGCAGCTCGCATAAAGAAAAATTTTGAGTGCCAACCTTGTACCTTGTTCGGAAGACGAACTTTGAATTTAGTCCGCGGGGTAGCATAGTACCAGCTGGACGACATCTTAAAGGTGACAAAGGTTAAAACCATATCCCTAGTCACAGGCTCCCCAGCCTTAGACTCCAAGAAGGATAAGAGAATGAAAGAGTTCGGAGTCAACTGCCCTAACATCAGTCGATGGAGTTCTAAAAGTTCCCTATATGCTTGGTGGAGAGGGAATCGCAAGCCGCTATGAAGGGCATCTTCATAGACAGTCACGAATCCCCCAGGATGGGAACATGCGCGGTCCATTAGACTTGGAATAATAAACGCCACATTCTTGGGAAAAAGAGGCTCTAATTCCACAATCATGGACAAATCTAGGGAAGAGGGGTAACAATTTACAGACCCAGCACCTACCGCGCCGGAGTACCCCGTAAAAGAAAGCCTAAATCTACTCTGCCCTACGAAGAATAGATCTACAGTTTTCGGGACTTCACGCGCAGGAATGGAAAAATTTAACTTAGAGGCTATAGATTTTGAAGAAGAAGCCATACTTACTGATTTAGCGGAAAACTTTTGCGAAAAGAAGGACGAAAGCAAAAGCAGCAGCAGGCGACATAGTTTTGGGAATTTTGGAGATTTTTTTTTTTTCGCGAAAGTGCTAAAATGATGAAAGGAATTGCGCAAATCGTGCCCTATAAGCTAACGAAAGGTGACGGTTCAAAATGGCGCGTTCCTATTAGGCCACAATCCTCGAAACCCCAACCGGCGCATTTAATGGAAAGTAACTGACACTGTGTTAGTCCGCAGGCGTACCCCTTCACATTCGGATCGCAGTTTGCGAGCTCGCCTCTCTCCAGCGGGGTATGCTCGCTGCTCGCGTCCACTTTGACGGAGGCAACCAGTTCGTGAGCTCGCCCATTCCCAGCGGGTATGCTCGCTACTCGCGTTTCTTTGACGGGGGCAACCAGTTCGCGAGCTCGCCCCTTCCCAGCGGGGTATGCTCGCTGCTCACATCCACTTTGACGGGGGCAACCAGTTCGCGAGCTCGCCCCTTCCCAGCGGGGTATGCTCGCTGCTTGCGTCCACTTTGACGAGGGCGACCAGTTCGCGAGCTCGCCCCTTCCCAGCGGGGTATGCTCGCTGCTCGCGTCTACTTTGATGGGGGCAACCAGTTTGCAAGCACACCTCTTTTCAGCAGGGTATGTTCAGACACTACACCATATCCTCATCCCTACGTCTCTATGGGGGGGGGGGATGTGATAGTACATGGCCTAACATGTAACATCCTCATTATTAGTAATAGGGATATTTATTCCAAGTACAAGAAATAAGAAAAAGCAAGAATAATAAAAAAAAAAGAAATGTCCCTGAATTCTTATCACATGGAATCAGGTAAGGAAAAAGAAAATAAAATAAATAGAAGAGAGAGGAGAAAAGGACACCAAGAGAGAGAAAACATCATCTTCATTATCTTCATCACCTCCATTCTTCTTCTCCATCGCCGCTTCTCATCCACCGGAAGACACCATTTTTTCTCCATTCTCATCACCTCCGAAAACCTGCAATCTTGCATTATTCAAGCCAAGGAGCAATAATATGTCAATAGATTCTTAATCAAAGAAGAGGAAAACCATCATGCAAAACTTGATTCTTGAAGAAGAGTAGAACTTCAATTCCGTCGATTCCAATAGGTGAAGGATCTGGTGTTGGAATTCGTGAAAATCAGAATAAGGACAAGTAGGGAATTGACGAGTTAGTTCATCTCGTCGACATGTAGCGTATTTCTCACTTTAAAATCTAATATACTCTTGTTAAGATAATGGTAATATGTATAATTATGTGCTTATGGAATATGTTTATTTTTGTGCTTGTTGATAAGTTTATACGTGTGAAACTGATCAAATATAAGAATTAATCACGTATTCGGATTTAATATCGAATATGATTTTTAATATGTAATAAATGAAAATATGAAATGGTGATTATATGGGGATTTTCTCGATGATGAATATACGAATTGATACTATTGATTATATGTGGATTATATGTGTTTGCCCCGTTGCTTGGTGGATTTTATTGGGTATAGTTGGCATGCCATAGGACTGCAGTACTGCTATATGTATATGTGATATGATTGGTTGGTATTCGCCCTATACGGGCTATACGGCGCCCGCTATTGGGCTATACGGTGCCCGGTTTCGGGACTATATGATTTGGTATTGAGGTGGTCGCCCTATACGGGCTATATGCGCCCGTTATCGGGCTATACAGTTGTTGTCCATGTACCCATATTTGAGACCAAGCAGTTTTACGGGGCTATTGATGTGCATTGTTGTGAGATATACGTTTTAATATATGAATTATGATGATACGGCTATTGCTGTGAATTGTTGTAAAACATACGTGCTTTAATATGTGAATTATTATGATATGACTATTATTGTGAATTGTGGAGAAATATGCGTTTTAACTGAAGATTTGTTACGATTCTGGTATTGGTGGTAAATTGTTGAATTATGATGTTTATTAGTTGCTTAAATTGTTGTTGTTGGTTTTAGGTTTGAAATAAGTATAAGGGAAATGTTGTCGAAATTCAATTTAAACTAATAACACTAGATATTAATATAATTAATTTAATATAACTTAAATAATAACAATTTCTTAATGAGAAAGTTAGATTTAAAGTGAAGAATATGCTAATGAGTTTGTTGAAGCTCATGTGTGTTTACCCATGCTTTTCTTGCAGATTAGTTTCGATTCAGACACCCATTTTGCTGTTGTTGCGTCCTCGTTGGTCACTAGTCACACGCCTTTTCGTATATATATTAGATATCAGGATTGTGACATGTTTAGGATTATGTATATTACTTATCTTAGTTTATGCTGCGGAATGAATATTTATGAAATATAGTTTTTGAGTGCTTGTACTTTTGTAATGAGCTTTTGTATGTAAATATTGTTATAATGGTTATAAATTAAATACTTTGATAAGAAAATGATTTTTATGGAAGGATAGTAATTGTTATACCGAAACTTGTGGCATCACTTATTTGGTTGGGAAACCAATCAAGTAAGGAGTGTTACAGTCCCTCCAGATTCGCCTGCTACTGAGGGTGAAATTCCTCCGTCGCAAGCTGCCGGTGAGGAGGATGGTCGGAGGTTGCATGCATCGTCTTTGTTGGGGTCCCCTTGCTACTGGAGGAATGGCATGCCTGTGTATATGCCATTTCATCCGTCGACGGAGGAGTGGACTAGGGCAGAGGCTTCGGCGACTCGAGAGATGAAGGAGGAGGGCTTCCCTTCTCAACCGAGCCTAGTTGAATTTGACTCTGATTCCCCACTGTGAGACTTGTCCTTGTTTGCTCTCTGGACTTTTACTGTGTAATTTTCGATTTTTGTGACATTTTGGTCAGTATTGTTCTTCATGTAAGATTATCTGATCAGACTATCTTATGTTATTGGATTGCTTTGATGCTGGGTTTTTGCTATGTTACTGAATGAGGCTACTTGATTGTTGATGGCTGACTAGTATGCTGTGTTACTGAATCAGGCTATCTGATTGTTTATGCTGGGTTTATCACTTGTTGACATTTTGTTTATAGCTGACCAATATTGTTCTTCATGTACTATCTGATCAGGTTATCTTGTGTTATTGCATTGCTTCAATGCTGGGTTAATGATGTGTTATCTGATAATCACTTGTCAACTTGGTCAGATAATCGTACACAAATTTAAAGTGCACATGTTGTTGATTGAAAACTAGAGTTGTCATTGTATTTTCTGATTCAAAAATAGAGTGTTACACACTTTTGAAACATAAAATACAAACAAAAGGGCAATATGTAATCTATGTATGCTATGTTATGCATCTTCAAAAAAAATCATATGCTTCTAAGCTTTGTTCCTGAACCACTTGCAAGGTCTTCAATTCCTGTCATCATTCCCAAATCCAACCTGTTGACTAATGCATGTATTCCTCTAACTTGACCCTTCTCCAAAAGAAACTGAACATTATCCCTTGCTAATTGAATTGGAATGGTGAGGCTTAGAGGCAGATTACCCTCCCTTATCAGTCTCTCTTTACCCATGTGGGGGGTCTTGTATTTGTTGTGTCCTTGATAAACACGTATTTTGTGTGCTTGATTCAAGTAATGTGCATGTGATTAGAGTGAGTTTATCATACTTAAATAGTGGTTTTGTTATAAATCTAATCTCATCCTTGTTTTGTGCGTCTTTGCAGAAATCGAGGATGATTCGTGGAGTAAAAGAGTGGAAACGAGAAGAAAATAAAGTGCCCGGGTGTTTTTGGTGGTTAGCCGGGCGTTTGGAGCTCGGCCGAGCGTTTTGTTCGTCAAAAACATTGTTCTCGGGCGATTTTTGTACATGGCCAGGCGATTTTAAAGCGTGTCCGGGTGAATTGAAAGTGCGTCGGACGAAGTGAAGACGTGGTCGGGCGATTTTATGGGGTGACCGGGCATTAAACGCCCGGCCGAGCGTTCAACTCGAATCTTCAAATTTTCGGCCGGATTCAAAAAGCCCGGCCGGGCGTTTTCTACGAGAATGTTTTAAAAGGCTCCGGAAATTATTTTTTTAGAGGAGATTTTACAC
>JAOWBJ010111557.1:0-13993 GCA_028566335.1 Monarda citriodora | reverse complement strand
CTTCAAGGCTTCGGCGAGCTGGTATTATGCCACGCCTCGTCGTGGCCTAAAATTTGAGCTCCCGAACAAGATCCAGGAGTGGAACACAAAATTCTTCTTTGTGCGAGCTGAGGATACTGACGTACCAGAGTTCGGTTGGCGGACTGGTACGCTGGATCGCTTGACCCTTGGGAATCATTACCCCGATCTCCAAAGAAAATTGGAGGAGAAGTATGGGGGTAAGCCTAACCCTCGTGATCCTTCTGTGGAGGGAAAGATGGTGGAGGGTAAGGGATCACTTTTATTTCTTTTTGACTTGAAGTTTGCGGTCTTCCTTTTTGCGATCTCCTGACCTTTACTTCTTTGTATGCAGTGGGTGTCTCTCGGGTGAAGTTACCGAAGAAGGCAGCGGGCAAGCGACCTGTTGGCGAGGTGGTGGCCTCGCAGTCGAGCTCGGGCCCTGCTGTGGATGAGGGGTTGTCTCCTCAAGTTGAGGAAAATGACCCGCCAGTGACTCCTCTGAAGCGGAGGAGGAGGGAGTTCGTAGTGGGAGACATTGTTTCCACTGTGCCTTTGGAGGAGGCATGGAACTTGTCCGCTAACGTCCTCTCTTACGCTGAGGTAAGACAATGATATTTAATTGTTTATTTACAATATTAAAAACTGTACTGATTCCTTGTTTGCGCCTGGTGTAGAGAGGACAGGACTTGATCGCGCAGGGGTGTTAGCCCTTCTGAAGAAGGATGCGGCTGCTGAGGTAGCAGCCGAGAAGGCGAAGAAGTTCGCACAGATGCGGGCTCAACTCGACAAGGCGGACTCTCGGGCTGTGGCAGTTCGCCACGAACTAGTTATAGCTCGCCAGGAAATTGCTGCAGTCAGGGCCGCAAATGCCGAATTCCGAGCTGCTGTCATCGCCGCGAGCTAATCCGAATTCCGAACTAGTTATAACTCGTCAAATAATTATGTTTTTTTTCCCGGTAAAAGCCAACTATTTATATTATTACTATATACTACCTCTATATAAGCATAATTGTTTATATTTATTTCGGCACACGAATCAAAAAAAGAAATGATATGTACATGTAATTAATTTTAGAGAGAAAGAATTAATTATAGCCAAATATTTTTATTTAATTTAAAAAATTGACAAGTAAATGAGATGTACCAAAAATGAAATGTAGACAACTATAATAAGATAGAGGTAGTAATAATTGTTCACCCCTTAAAATGGAAAGTGTTACTCATTTGTGATATGCGAAATGTCCAAACTGCCCCCGCCTCCCTAAAAATAGAAACTATTACACAATAGTTATATAACCGGTTTATTCACCCCTTTATTTTCATTTCGGCCAACCCAACCGAATGTGACTGGTACTGCCTACGCCTACTTGTCTATTTTTATTATTGACGTTAACCATCTTCATTTAATTTTGATTGTACTCGCCGCAACGCACGTACGCCTGTACCAATAGTTATTGATTTTATCTACGGACACAATTCAATCAATTCTATGATAGTATCGCACCGAGTATTACTCCTCGACACATAATTTATGAGACTATTTCTTTATTTGCCCGTCTCAAAATTACTATTTCTTTTTTTTTTTGCCATCTCAAAATTTACGACATCTTTCCGTTTTAAGAAATAATTAGCATATAATACAAAAACAAAATTTATTTCAAAAATTATGCACCAAAATAAACTTTAAATACTTTCATCTTAAATTCTGTGCTAAAATAAAAGGTCTCAGAAATCTTGAATTGGATAGAATATTATACTCTGTAATTTACTACTAATTCTATCTCATTTTATTAGTCTCGCTTTACATTTCGGCCCGTATCATTTATCAGTCTCATTTCCGAAAAAAGAAACAATTTAACATCACTTCAACACGGCTTATCATCTCCAATACATTAGTTAGGCTATAATCTAATCAAAAGGAAAAGGGAGGAGTGTGATTTCTACTTAATTACATCTACTAACAAGTGGGTGGTCTCATTTCTTTAATTATTTTGCTAAAGAGAAATGAGACTATACCATGAAACGATAGTAGTGTAAAATATAAAGTCGAAAAAAACCTATTCGTCTTAATACAAAATCAATTAAAGAAATCCCACTCATTAGATATGAAAATTTTGAAATGGTATTTGCCCCTTAATTATTATACTATCTAGTGACTACGTTGATACAAGTCAGAGTATAAGCGATTAAATATAGACAATTAGAGTAACAATTGAATCAGTGCTTATGTAAATTGTGAATTTCACATGCAATAATAAAACAGCTAGAGATTGAAACGATATAGAAACGGCATTTCCATTTATATATAGAATCAGAGAAAGAAGAAACTTGTTAACAACTGTGATATCAACATATTTCCTCATCTACTCATTCTAATCAATTCCCCCATCCAATTTCTTTCTTTTTCCCATTCCGAAAAGAAAGAAAATTACATATATAATTGAAATTATTTTCTTTCCTTTTTGCAGGAAAATAAAAAAGAACACAAAGGAAAATATACCACCAAGTGAGAATTTCTTCAAATTCTCACACTCAGTGAATGCTTCACATCTCCCACGTGAAGAAGATGATCTCCCAATGCAACCTTCCTCTTCCCATTCTCATCAACAACGCTCAAATGCTTACAAACATCGACGTCGAATCGAACCACCCCTTCTCCCCCTGCCTCCAAATGCAGCTTTTGGAATCCCACCAACTGTTTCTGAGGTGCATTGTGTACATTTGGAGGGCTGGAAAACAGGAAAACAGTGTGACTTCCACTCATTCCCCCCTCATTCTTCACTTTCAGATTTACGTTGAATGCTAAGTTATTGCAGCTTTCCTCCACGGCATCGATCGACATGCACTCCGACGATCGACAGACATGCTTTTCTTCTAGAGGGACAGACACGACCTTAGGCGCCGTAACTAACTCGTGATTGAAGGCTGTGTAACTCATCCCGTCTCCGAACGAAAAGACGGTCGGGCCCTTGTAAAATCGATAGGTCCGGCCCGGGAAACCCGTCGTAGGATTGGGCCTCATGTGCATATCCGTCATGTCAACCGTGTCGGCATATTTCTCAGGATACCACGTCATAGGCAATCTTCCACCTTCATTATTCACCATACTAGTGGTTAATTATTAATCCAAATTATTGAAATTAAATACGATATGGATTCCGGAGCACTTACTGGGGTTGTAGTCGCCGAACACGACGTCAGCGATGGCGGCACCACCGGCTTCTCCGGGGAAGCCGACCCAAAGGATGCTGGTGATCTTGGGGTCGTCTTTGGCAAACTGCACATCCATCCCTCCTCCAGACATTATAACTAGTATGACAGGCCCCTTGGCAACGCTCGCAACCTCGGACACCAACACCTGTTGCTGTCCGGGGAGAGTAATATTCACTCTGTCGAGGCTCTCCCTCTCAATCGACTGATCCGAACCCATAACCAGAACCACAGCATCAGCAGCGGCGGCCACTTTCTTGGCCTCGTCTACTTGAGCGCTTGCACACGACGTGGCAGCACAACCAGGCTGGTACGTCGTGCCTACAGCGGCTGCCAGGCCCTGCAAAGGGGTCGTGTATTTGCACGGAATGCCTGAAAAGAATTCACAAAAATTTAACAAAGTGTGAAATTATTACTACTAGTATATGTTTGAGAGCATGTACACTGTACCTTCATAGTTGCCTAACATGGTGTGTGTCACATTAGCATTGGGGCCGATGACTGCCAAATTCTTGATGGCTGAAGCAGATAGAGGCAGCGAGCCTGGGGAGTTCTTGAGCAACACGATCCCCTCGCGTGCGACTTGGCGCGCAAGATTCTGGTTAGCTGGGGTGCACACATCTTTGGGTCCGAGGTTTCCGTACAGCTGGTTGCTGGGATTGCCGTCGAAGAATCCTAATCTCATCATAGTTGCGAAATTGTTGGAGATTGCTTTGTCGATTGCTGTCTCGTTGAGTAGGCCGCTGTCCACTGCCTTTTGAGCATGATCTTTGAGGAAACTGCCACAGTTTAGATCCAACCCTGCATTATCGATTCAACATTAGCTAAGAATCAAATAGCTAGATTAATCAATTCTCTAAAAACGTACTCAACCTGAGTTCACAGCCAGAGCAGCCGTTTCTTCTGGTGTTTTAGTGTAGTGCTGGTAATTGAACATCACATCAAGCGAATCACAATCTGAAACGACGTACCTGCACAAATCAAAACTTTTACTGCTACCAGTCTCACTACAAGAAAAACGGTTACAGACAACGGTGGTTCTGAAAATTGAATAAAGGAAAGAATTAATCTTTACCCATTCAACTTCCACTGGCCTCGAACCACACCGGCCAGGAGATCAGGATCGCCACAAGTCGGCTTCCCATTCACCTTATTGTAAGAGCACATCACACTGGCAACGTTTCCATCCACAACACAGCTCTCGAATGGAGGCTGGAACGTGTCATCCATGTCTTGCTGAGTCACCTGATTCATTTTTTTTCTTCAAAAAAATTAATAGAAACACTCAAAGATAAGCAGGTATTGATGAGAATGAATTTGATTCGAGTGTGGTACCACAGCATTGAAAGTGTATCGCTCTATCCCTTTCCAGTTATCGACGTCGTAAGCGGTGTAATGCTTGCAGCAGGCGGCGACCTTGAGCCTCTCCTGGTCGCCGTCGTCTCTCTCCTGGAGGCCTCTGACGTAAGCAGCGCCGTACTTGCTGGTGAGGACGGGGTCTTCTCCGGGAGTCTCCTGGCCCCGTCCCCACCTGGGGTCGCGGAAGATGTTGACGTTGGGCGACCAGTACGTTAGTCCGGCTTGTCCCACATTGTACATGGCTCTTGCCTCCGTCGACACCACCTGCACCCATCACCATTCATTCATGATCCGGTTGAGTTTTTTCTAAGGTTCGTTGCAACTTTTTGACTAATGGAAGATGTTAGTTAGGAAGGTATAATTATGTTGGCGGTGATTAATCGGAGCCTGTTAACCTGTCTTAATCGGATTAATTATGGGTGTTTTAAAGGACAAGAGCTGTTTTTTCTCTTTTCACCAAATGATTGATGAATATGAGAGTAAGTGGATATGAGGGAGTGGTTGGCTAAGTATATAAGTAGAAAATGTTTCGGGATGCAAACTTAAAGCCGCTTACAAGCTGAGCCCGACAAAATTGATGTTTATTTTGTGTGATTGATGGATGAGCGTAACGACGTGTGTAGTACGACGAGTAGTGATAATGATTAATGAGGTGGGATGAGTAAATACAAACAAGGCTGCCGTCGGTTTTAACCATTTTTCATGAATTTATATGCTTCGACAGCGACGTACGTGCTGCTGTGTAATGCAAAATGCCAGCTTCCATTTTACTTTTGCACGAAAGTGTTGTTTTCCTTTCATTTTCAAAACCTCAACCATTAAAGAAGAGCAATTTGTTTTTGGAAACAGAGAAATATCCAGAAGAGCATTACTACCTTCCCAATGATCTGAAACAGAGATTCATTGAATGTGGCGGCGGTGAGGATGACCTGAGGGAAGCTAGTGGCGCCGGGGACCAGGCTGTTGAACTTGGTGCCCGGCCCCACATTGGAGACGCCGTGTAAGGCCTCCGACCACCACTCGTAGTCCGGAATCCCGAGCCGGCTCACTCCCTTGGCGCCGTTCACCAGCCACCCGATCTTCTCGGCCAGAGTCAGCCTGCTCACCAAGTCGCTAACCCGGGCCTGAACCCCCATTGCCGGGTCACAGAAGCTCAGGTTCTTCAGCCCGGGATTCTTCGCCACGTCGCAGGCGAAAACAGGCTGGGTTTGAGCGAGAGCGGGCCTCGAACAGAGCAGGACGACGCAGAGGGAGAGGAAACGGGGGAAGATAGATTTCCTCATCGACATTTCTTTCCTTCCCTTTCCTTTCCCCTCTGCGAAGAAAAGTGAGAGAATGAGGAAGTGATGTTGAGAAGTGGGAATTTATATAGATCAAGAATCGATAACGAAGCATATGTTTTATTCATGGGAATAATAAATAAATGTTGTTTTTTAGCACACCCGTGATGGATAAATGAAACATTAGTATTGGGGTCCATTTTGAATTATAATATGTCACTTTGTTTACATCTTACGCCAGGGAATCTCTTCTCTCTAAAAAATAAAAAAGAAAGGCTGAAGATTTTGTAGGAAAGCAGGAGTATCATATGAATCCGTGAAGAGATTACTTTTTTTAGTTGAGGGGAAGAAGCCATGTTGGCTGGTGATAGATACAGTTTTGTTCTGTATATACCTATAAGGAGTAGAATAGAGGAGTAGCTTCATTCCAAAATTGACATTAATTGTTGGATTGGAATTAATTTCTTTTACATTTTTTTTAACAGCAAATCTTAATCTACCTAATCTGCACCAACTGGGTAACGAACCTGGCCACCCGAAATGAGAGCTTTTGCTCTCCACCACATTTCTTTACATAAAACCGCGGCTTCAAACTCGCGACCAAAAAAATCCGGGCTAGTAGTGAGATTCCGGGTTCGATTCTGCCCGCGGCCCCGCCAATATATAACGAGTTAATTAATTATCACACATTATATGTGGTCAATAATTGGGTCGTGTGCATATCGAATCCACTTTTACCCGCCGGGTGGGCCAAGATGGGTTAAAAAAACCTCGCGACCAAAAAATAACACTTGCACGGCTATATCTCATGAATTCAATTGTTTTTTCTTCCATTAGTCCATCTTTCCAAAGTATTTGTAATAGTATAATTATTATATTATTCACTTTATCATACTAATACGGAAAATAATCCATCTTACTTTCCACGTTCCATTTTTAATGAGTTTGAGTTTTTGAAATTCTTAATGCGTAAAGAAGAGATACTGCAGTCTCCTTGCTATGCAATTATTTTAAATAATAAAAATAAATTGTACAGATCAGTCTCTGTCCATGTTTATCTCAATATCATGCTAAAATAAGCCAAATTGGGCATTACAATAAATAACATTTTTTTTTTCTACGAGTTTATGATTATGTATACAGCAAAATCTATATTCATAACTTGTTATTTGGATTTTTTTTTTTTAAATTATTATCGGCCAATAGAGCACTTGATTTGGTGCATGGTCCCTGTACAACAATTGTTTTTGAACAAAGGTTGCTCCTCAATTATTTTACATCATGTTAGTATGATTATTCAGTTAAATGTAGCATTTTTTTTAATATCTCATCACAAATTTGGGAAATTTTGACTTGAAAATTAGAGAGGTTCGCATTGAGGGAACAAGCATTTTTTATGGCTCATCGTATAACATTCTCTAAAATATTAATAAATAAAAGACGTACATAATTAATAATTTAAAATTTAAAATATTAAAATTTATTGCATATCAAAACTCTATAAATGCAATAAAAATATCATATAAAAAAGATAATAAAGAACCTAAGGATGCGCAAGCCCGTGATTAGTTGGTGAAGTAATTTTTGTCTTTTTACCGACCATTTTTTTACTCCTAAAAGAAAAAGGGGAAAATAAAAAGAAAAAAAGCCTTTTTTAAATAACAAATTCGTCCACAGTGAGTATCGAACTCATGACCACAGAGCTTTGCTCTCCACCAAATGAACTAGCAAGCTAACTAAAAAAAGCTAACCAGGAACAAGTTAACAACCGTTGGGCCCAGTCCGGCGCGTCTGAATGCCTCCGTCCGGGGCGTGGCAGGCAGGCTTCCGCGCCAAGTTGGCTGCGCGACTAGGTGGTCCGTCTAGAGCCGTGGTCAATCAAGTCGGACTCCGTTTGAGGTCGGCCTCGGCAAGGTGATGGAGGTGGCCTCGGAGAAGAGACGGATCGGCAGTCGGTAACGATGGCAGATCGGCCTAGGAGGGAAGGCGATCGGTTCGAATTAGGAAAAAAAAACGCTGGGCCCAGTGCCCAAGGCCCTTATATATATTTAATTAAGAGCACTCTTATACTGAGTATATATAATTAATTAAGATCACTCTTTTCGAAATTTCATGGTCTTTTTTGAAGGAAAAAATTCTTAAAAAATGAAATATTGCTTCTATTAGAGCACTTTATCGTGAAATTACAAAAATAATAATCTCAGTTGGATATTAATTATAGACCAATTATATCCGTGATGATACAATAAAAATAAAACAACTAAAAGTTTGGTTTACATTTTTAAACATCGACCCATTTTGGAAAAATGACCTGATATAATTTTCAAACTAGATCCAGGCACTACATACATCTGAAATTCAATAAAGTGCGAGTCACGTATCAAGATATTCTACCATAATTAGTTATTGCCGAATTTTACCACTTTTGTATAAAATTAACTACAGACGTGTAATATATCGTCATCTCGTATTATGAGAATATATTTTTGAATCGAAACATCCTATAAATAAGATTATTTTTTTAAAATGGAAAAAAAATGTTACTACAATTAATCTTATCTCGTTAAAATTAATTATACACACCTATTGTTTTGTTTCTTAGTTTGTGTGTCAAGATGAAAATAGTCTATTACACAAGGAAGGAGGTAATAATGGAGCCTTTCAGGTAAATTGTAGAGAAGTTCAATTTAAGCCAAAATTTGATGAGTGATAATTATTAGGTCTCGTTAAGCACGGAGTATAGCGAATTTTTATTTTTAAAATCACGTATTAAAACTCATATTAGTTTTCGGTAAAAAAACGTGTCCGAAAGTCAATAAAATAATGTGATCTAAAAATAAGGGACAAAGGAGTACATTGTAAAAGAACTATCCCGTAAGCAATTTTTTTAAAAAACACATATTAAAACTCATATTAGGTTTCAATGTAATTCGCGTGCCCAAAAATCAATACTATATTGTAGTCTAATTATAAGGGACAGAGGTGTAGTACATTGTAAAAGAGCAAAATTACTATTTTTTGTGTAAGAAGTCAAAAATGTCCTCACTGACACCCCTCGACGCCCTCGTAGTTGGCTTCACCCACTTGCAATTCCCTCCACCAACATTCATAATCTCTTCCCTTTTCTTCATAAACAAAATCATTATTCCTTTATCGAGGGGCTAAATAAATTCATGATTTAAATCAAAGCATAATGCTTAACTACGGCGCCTAGAAATTCTAAAATTTAAGCAGCCTTCTTTACTAATCATTTATCAATAATAAATTACCATTATTCTTTAAGTAATGAAAAGTAAAGTATGAATTTAAGGGATTTTAAGTTAATTTTTTTTTTAAAGGCAAAGGTCTATACTACATTACTATCTAAACTAAACTACGCCACTGCTGGGATTCGAACCCACACCACTGGGAGCTTAAAGCTCCGCTGCCTACTTTGATGTCCACTTTGTTTTTGCACACGAACTTTAGCTTGGGAATCGGCATAACGATAATGCATTGGAAAGGAATAGATAACCTCGACTTCCTTATAAGTTTCATTACTTCAAATACATACAGCAAATAATCGTGTTAATTTAATTAATAGGAGGAAATTGAAGTATTTGATATATTGAGGGTCGTTCGGTATGGGTGATAAAGGGCGATATCACCCTTATCACCCCATTGTCCTTCCGTTTGGTATCCATGTTAAAAGTCTGTGGGGCTGGGGAAATCTATTTTGTCATGTAATTTTGTCTTTAGACCCATGTTATCTTGTCACTCTTTTCTACATGATTCAACGATAATAAGCCTAACTTATTCTCATTTTTCTCTAAATATGTACCAAACGGCGCGGAGTAGCTTAATAATCCCAAGAGCACTACCGTGCACAAATTAATAATACTTGTGTTTATACAAATTAAGATGATACATACATACATACAAAAAGATAACTTTTGATTAATAAGACCAAAGTTGTGGGAATCAAACAATTTGAATTGTTAGGAAGCACTAGGTAGGGAAAAGCCATTTTTGAGAGAGAGAGAGAGAGAATGATGAGGAAAGAGGACAAAGACTCAAAGAGTAATGGCTGTAAGGATGTCCCCCTAGAGAAGTGTTAGGTGTTGGCACCATCAAAACCCGACCAAACTTGTTTCTATCCTTCTCCTTAACTGCCATTTTCTGCCAACAAAGGCGTGCCCCTTCTCTTCTCTCCAAACTCCTCATCCATCAATTGCATTTCATTTCACCATATACCAACAATCTTTAAGCTTCTCTTCTCTCCAAACTCCTCTCTTACTAACTATACTGTTGAAGTCCCCACACCACACATCGATTTTATAACATACTTACGACATATAACTTGGAGTACCATTTCCTCTTAATAAGACCTTATTAGGGGTGAATGACTCATTTCAACATGACAACAGAGCGGGTCAAAGTCGATGTGGTTGACCGATCCATCGATGGAATCTTTAACTGATGACGGCTGCCAATGATGGCATGTGTCACGTGTAGTGCCGACGATTACCAGTCTACACATTTTCTACATATACACACCCCCACAGGGACCATAAACTGAATCCTCTACTTTATTCCCTTTGCCTCATACCAACACCACACATCCCCTCTCTCTCACGCTCACTCTCTCTCGAGAGAGAGTGTATGGCAAATTAATCAATGAACTTAACTCAGGTCAAGATAATCATAACGGGGAGAGAGAAAAAAGGAGAGTAAACTTCACTTTGGAAATGAAACCTTAATCTATTCGAGTGATGTAAGACTAAGACCATACACTTGCGCAGAAGATTAAAAAGATTTTGCCAAATAAGTAATGTAAATCATCCTGAGTCTATACTTCTTCTGCTTCATAACATAGTCTTTTTAACCTTTTTACAGAGCGAACGTGTACCGTAACAAGGTAAAAGGAAGAAAGAAATTGATGTAAAGTAATGTGGAGAGAAGGAATTTACGTACAGAAAGCCCTCGAGTTTCTCAAATTACCGAATGCAAAACTTTTTATTGTCTCAGCAAAGTCTTCTGTTTCTGAATCCATGTCTGCTGTCGTAATTCACCTAAGCATCCCAATGCTAGTTGAAAGATTCCTCTCAGATTATACCAATTCAAAAGTGAAAATGAGATCTCTCGATCTTTGTGTTCAAACCTACCACTGGGTATAACCGTATAACTAAGGGGGTGTTTGGCTAAGCTTGTCGACCTGGATCTCAAGTTCGAGTTTCATATCAAAGAAAAGAAAATGATAAGCAGAATGTATTCATCTCATCATTTTCTCATAGAAAAATAATGTTAATCTACTCTTTGAGTAAACAGTAATTCAAAATAAAGTAAAGAATCGTCATATGTTAGTCTCATTTCTTGTTGTCTCGGTCTCGAAGGATGTCACCAAGCTGGAAACTGCGCAGCTGTTATAAATGTTAACTTGTTTAATGTGAAATCAGAAAGAGTAATGGAGAAGATGAATTAAGCACCATCAAACAGAATGCTACTGCTACAACCAAGATGAATTGAGCACCATCATTTCTCTCATAACAGAGAACTCTTTAGAAGCAGAAGGTGAAGGTGAAGAAGACAAGTTGTTACATGATATCATAGTATTTCTTCTAATGCTACGAGCAACCCTATGTTGCAGAAGCATGACATGAGCACAAAAACTAAAACAAAAAAACCCTACATTTGATTTACGCCATAGCCAAAGACTCATAACAATTCCTAGCTGCTGCAGTTAGCTGTTAATCCTTCCCTTCCCTTCTCTTCATCACGCCGCGTTCTCCTTGAAGCTCTTGGTCAACCATATCGCAGTTTCCCGAGGCGATACCTTCTCCACCCCGAACGGCTTCAGCAGGACCTGCAGCTCGTCGAACCGCTCCTGCAGCAGCAGCTGCGCGCTGAACTCCAGCAGTCCCTCCAGCGCCTCCGCGCGCTGCTGGTACGAGCTCGTGTCGAACCTCCGCTCCGACGACGACCGGCTCGAGCCCCCCGGGTTGTGTTCCGAGCACTCGCTACCGTTCAGGATCTGGACGGTGCACCTATCCTTTGTGATGGAACGTGGGGTGTACGAGCATTGCACGGAGGACAACGAGGTCCTCCGGCTCGTCAGCAGCGTGGGGTCGTCATCCAATGGAAGGTCGACCATCTTGTCGATACGCGGTGCGTTGACCGAGACGTCGGGAGAGTGGATGCTGCCGAGTAGGGCGGCGCTGGATCTGTAGGGAGGAGTCGTCGGAACTTGAGTTAACAGCAGAAGCGACGATCTTCGTGCTGCTTGTTGGGAGAGTAAGGGTTTTCGGGCAGGCGTATGCGACACCGGAAGCTGGCAAGTAAAATGTATAAAGCAATCAGTCGATGTAAACTATTCCAGAAATACGATAGCGATCGATGAGCTAAATTTGAACTGACCAATTCGCGAGTTGAACCGGGGTTCGATATTCTTGACGGAGTTGTAGACTGTCTTCTAAGATTTGCAGAAGCCTTAACCGGAGCCATTCTCGGGGTTTTTACAGCATCGAACTTAGCAGTGTTACTCGCCAACTTTTGCACTCCCATATCGTCACCCACACTATCGATAGATAAGTCGGAAAGCTTGTCGTTCAAATGGCTGAAAGATTTATGTGCTTTTCGAGAAGAACAAGGACTATCGACTTCGTTTCCAGATATACTAGGATTCAACGCCCTATTATTGCCGAATGATAGCCTCTTCTCTTTTCGGACAGCTTCAGCTTCGACAAATCTCGTCTTCTTCACAAAATTTGCATCAGAGGATACAGCTGCAAAAGTATGCCTCCTGGGGTTGTTGAACTTCAGATGAAGATCGAGAATATAGGGCCGAAGAAGCGGGTGCCTGAGCAAATCTGCAGCCTGAATGTAGTAAACCGATATACATATTCATATATCATTGCTGAAATATCAGAGCACATTATTAGGGCGGGAAAGGAAAAGCACAGAAATGGAACGTACGCTCGGTCTGAGATGTGGATTTTTCCGAAGCATGCTCTTGATGAGGCCACGGCTGAAAGAAGAGGGATGCATTTAGCAGAAACGAAATCTTTCCCAGAAATTATGGTCCCAGAAAGGAAATAAAACGGTCTGGATATAATCGATTCGAGTAATTCACTTACAATGGAGCGGTATACATGGTTGGAAGCGGAGACACGATTGATTTGTTAATCTTGTGGATCAGACCTTGTATATCCTATTCATGCAAGCATATCAGTAAAAAATTGAAGCAAATTCAAGATGAAATAAAGGACGTAACATATTTGCATAAATTCGAATCGTAAAACCAACGATGACATGATTAGAGGTTATTGAGTTGGACTTACGAAGGCTTTGAATGCAGGTTTGTAAGCAGCCATTTCATAAAGACAGCACCCTGAAATAAAATGTAAGAATCAATACAGTCGAGAGAATATAGCAACTCCGAGAACTGCATGATCTTCGGAAAGTTACCTAAGGACCAGATATCCGATTTCGAACCATAAGGTATATCAGCAAGAAGCTCCGGACACATGTAACTTGGTGTACCAACAACCTGCATGCGGATAGCATACAAAAATTAAATACGAGAAAGGGAGATACTGAAGAAATCTGCATCTGCGTTATTCGTTATACTCACAGAGGAAGCTAGATCATCGGATATCAACACTTTAGCAAGACCAAAATCCCCTGAAACATTAACATCGAAGAGAGTTTAACTATAGAACAAAAAATGTCTTTCCGTACTAATTAGTTTCATTAAGGCGTCGACAATAGTTTACCTAAACGTATATCTTGATCTTTTGTCAGAAATATATTCGAGCACTGAAAAGGAAATGAATAAAGCATTTAGCATTGAATATGTGCTACTTTGTTTCTCGTGTCTAAATGTGTTAAATGCTGGGCAATACCTTGACATCGCGATGAAGGATGTGATTTGAGTGCAAGTAATCCAGTGCCATTAACAGTTGAACCAACCATTTGCAAAGCTTCTGTTCATAATTCAAGATGCAGACTTTTAATACATAAGCTTGGTGAAGATCTAAAAAACCCGATAAATGAGTGTAAAAATAAATCGATGAACAACCTCCTCGGAAAAATGAACTCCGTTTGTCTTTTTGATGGCTTCAGCCCTAATATATCATAAAAGGCAACAGGAACAGAGTTAAACAAAT
>JAOWBJ010111453.1:2661-13993 GCA_028566335.1 Monarda citriodora | reverse complement strand
GGAGACGAGACCATCACGTTCTCGGAGAAGGATCCCGTCCCACCAATCGTCCCTCATCAAGATCCCCTGGTGATCCATGCGGGGATTGCAAACAAGCCAGTACACCGAGTGTACATCGACAGTGGAGCCTCGGTGAGTGTTCTTTTCAAATAGTGTTTTGACAGGCTCAGGCTTGAGGCAGCTCGTCTCTCACTAGCTCCACCACCACTTAAGAGCTTCGTCCAGGAAGAGAGTCATCCAGAGGGAATCATCTCTCTCCCGGTCACAGTAGGGACGGCACCCACTAGTTCAACCGAGGTTATTCAATTCTTCATGGTTAAAGCCTTCTCACCCTACAACGCCATCCTAGGACGAGATTGGCTGAACGCGGTCCGGGCTATGTGTTCCACTTACCACCTCACTATTAAAATCCCCACCAAGGGAGGGGTCGCGGTCATACGAGGCGATCAGAAGCGAGCCAAGGAATGCAAGCAAATGGCCTTAAGAGGAGCAGCGATGCCGACCCAACACCCACAGGCATAGCAATTACAGAAGCCCCGGCCAGGGACAGACGAAGCTGAAGACATGCCTGTGCCCGACGACGTGATCGACGAGGTCCCTCTAAGCAACGACGACCCAACCAAACTCGTCAAAGATGGCTATGCGGGTTTCCCTCAACTTAGAGAACGGGTCATCTCACTACTACAAGAATATGCTGATGTCTTCGCTTGGTCACCATCGGACATGACCGGGGTATCACCTAGTATCATCACTCATCGGCTAAACATCGACCCAGGCATTCGGCCAGTTAAACAAAAGCAACGTCTCTTTGCCTCGGAGAGGAACCAGGTCATTCACGATGAGGTGCGTCAACTCCTTGATGCCCAAATTCTATTTGAGGAGAAATACCCTACTTGGATCGCAAACCCCGTAATGGTGAAGAACGAAGGAGGAGGGTGGCGAATGTGCGTGGATTACACGGACCTCAACAAGCACTGCCCTAAGGACTGTTATCCTCTCCCCAACATAGATAAAAAAAAAAGTAGAAGCCCTTGTATGTTATGAATCTTTTTGCTTTCTAGATTATTATAAGGGATATCACCAAGTCCTCATGAGTGAAGAAGATGCCCCTAAAATGGCCTTCATCACGGACTTTGGAATTTTTGCTTATAAAAAGATGCCCTTCGGCCTTAAAAATGTCGGGCCCACCTACCAACGTCTCGTAGATAGGATTTTCAAATCTTACATTGGTATTATAGTTGAAGTTTATGTAGACGATATCGTCGTCAAATGTAAACAAGCAGCGACATGTGCGGACGACCTCAAGGTCATCCTCGGCATTCTTCGATGCGTTAACCTAAAGTTAAACCCGAAGAAGTGCACTTTCATGGTCCAGTCGGGGAGATTCCTAGGATGCTGGGTGACGAAGGAAGGACTAAAGGTTAACCCTTCTAAAGTCCAGGCCATACAACGTATGCTGATTCCTACCAAGATACATGACGTTCAAAGCTTAACTGGATCATTGGCCGCACTTAACCGATTTCTATCGAAGGTTGCCGAGAAGAAATTACTATTTTTCAAAGTTCTCAAGAAGGCACCGAACTTCGACTGGACAGACGAGCACAAGTCGGCTTTTGAAGAGCTTAAGCAGTACCTCTCCAAGCTCCCTACTCTCTTTGTCCCAAAGGAATGTAAGGCTCTCTCTCTGTACCTTGCCGCCTCGGACGAAACCATAAGCGCTGTGTTAGTAAGGGAAGAGGGACGCCGCCAACTCCCAGTATATTTTATAAGCCGAGCCCTAAAGTCCCCGGAGATGAGGTATCAACCGCTTGAAAAGATAGCCCTGGCATTGGTGAATGCCGCACGACGCCTCCGACCCTATTTCAATGCACATGAAATAAAGATCCTAACTGACCTTCCACTCCGTCAAGTACTTACTAAGCCCGAAGCCTCGGGAAGGATCGCGAAGTGGGCTATTGGGCTAGGCGAGCACTCCTTCTCATTCTGTCCGCACAAAGCTACCAAAGGACAGGCCTTAGATGATTTTTTAGTGGAAACTCGGTTCTCTGTAGCCCCGGAATCCGAAGCACCAGCCGCAGCCAAAGCAGTAACCACGTCCTCGGCTGCCGAACCTAAGCAAACTGCTCCCAAAGACTATTGGCAGATGCACGTCGACGGAGCATCGGGAAAAACCGGAAGTGGCACAGGGATACTTCTTGTCACCCGGAAGGAAAGGAGCTAACATACTCCCTTCGCTTTGCCTTCCCGACAACCAACAATGAGGTTGAATACGAAGCTCTCATTGCCGGACATCGCCTAGCCAAAGAGTTGAAGATACAAGCACTACAAGTTTACAGTGATTCCCAAATCATTGTAAACCATATGTTAGGGACCTACGAGGTCCGAAGCGAGAGGCTAAAGAAATATCTTGCTAAAGCACAACAATTGAAGGGCTCGTTCACTTATTTCGAGATACTCCGTATACCTAGAGGAGAGAATACACGAGCTGATGCATTGAGTAAGATGTTCTCCACTCCAAGTGCTTCTCCTGTTGAAGAAATCCTGCACCGAAGTATACACCCCTTCAGGGAGGGGGTAATTATCTCTTTCTTTGTCCTCGTAAGGAAGGGGTAATTATTTCTTTCTCCTTCGTCCTTTCAAGGAGGAGGTGATTATTCCAACAATGTCCTCGCATCCAACCCCTGCTTGGTGGGGGAGCTCTGATAGGGTACGGCCCAATCACCTACACCTCGGCCCAACAGCATGGCCCACGGACCTCGGCCCAAGGACTTCGGCCCGAACAAAGGCTCGACCCAGCAGCCCCAGCCTCGGCCCAATCTCAAGGCCCAGAGCCTCGGCCCAGGATCTTCGGCCCACTTCCAAAGGCTCGATCCATACAAGACTCCAAACAGAGATAGGATTACTCGGAAGATCACAACAAATCCAAGAGATCCCACTAAATCCGGGAGATCGCAGCGAGAATTCGAAGGATAACCCCAAATCCAGCGGATGAGGCTTATCCAAGTCCCCGAACCCGGCGGACGAGGCTAATTCTAACTAGTGTTATGATATGATTAGACTCCTTGAATATGTAAAATCCTATGCCTATAAATAGGGGGTAGCATAGATTGAAAGATACGCTCTCTTGTATTCTCAAAAGACTATACACGCTTTTCTTCTCCTCCCGTGGACGTAGATTCAAACCCAAGGATCGAACCACGTAATTCATGTTTTCTCTTTACATTCTTGCACGTTCTCATACACTCTAAAAACCGGAATCTATCAAATACAAAGTTCTTCTTTCTATCTCGTGGATGTAGATCTGTCAACATAGCGGATCGAACCACGTAAACCCCTGCGTTCCTACTCTTTTCTTTACGTTCTTTGCATGTTAACAGGCCCATAAAAAGCACGATCGATCACTGGCGCCGTCTGTGGGAACTCTATATTCGTGTTACGATCAAAGCTTTTCCTATTCTCGTTCAAACATCCCTCCAAAGAACCACAACACCCGTTCAAACGCCTCCCGCGTTCCTCCTCCCGGCGGCAACAAAGACGGTAATCCTACCAAGGATGAAAATCCGAACAAGGATGCCGATGTCGTTCCTCACCCAAAGGATCCTGAGGTAAACCCCGACCCTAATTTGGTGCTGGAGGGGGTCCCTATTGATCAGGACGGCAACAATGAAGGTTCCAACAAGGAACCTAGCAACCAGGCCGCATCCTCGTGGCGAACTGGATACGAGGAAGCCATTCGTGACTTCCTCGACATCAACAAGGATAAACTTACATAGTTTTTCCAGACACGAGAGGATCTTCGCCGGGAAGGACCCCGCGAACAGTAGGGGTCAACTAGGAATCAAGGAAAGAAGCAGGCCAGCGTAGAGATTATCCACGATTGACCTCGGGGCCGCACCCCGCTCCGACAGGTGCCTCGGGATCAACACCAGCTCCATAAACGCGACCCCTCACCTCGTAAGTTGCATCATCATCGAAATCGCTCTCCGTCATGGTCGTCTTCATCTTCCTCTTCGGAAGGATCCCCCCATCCCCGTGGCGTATTCGATGCATATGGGTTGATGACAACCTCATTCACTCGGAAGATTTGCGAGACCCGCCTTCCAAGTACCTACATGGTGCCCAACATTCAGCCGTATGATGGGCATAGAGATCCGAGGAATTTCCTTGGACAATTTCAGTACAACATGTGGAACCAAAACTTGAGACACCTGTGCAAAGTCTTCCCCGAGCTACTGGTAGATACAGTCCGCGTGTGGTTTGACAGCCTACCTCCGAACAGTATACGCTCCTATCGCAAACTTGTGGAGGTCTTCAAGCGACGCTTCCACCAAAATGCGAAACCTAAGTATACTCATGCGCAGCTGTTAACCGTGAAGCAAGGAAAGGGGGAGTCTATCAACGATTTCCTGACCCGCTTCAATCATGAAGCGTTAAAAGTGGATGATGCTAGCGACGTGCTCAACATCTCGGCGTTCCAAAATGCCTTGCGACTTGGTGCCCTTTACCGGGAGCGTAAGGTGAGAACCCTAAACTCAGACCGTACTGTGAAGGATTGTTGACGAATACACGAGGGCCGATGATGCCGATCGGCGAAAGTGAGACCAAGACAAGGGCACCTCATCGATCAAGAAATAGTCTGGAGATCGCGGCCTACGGAGTTCAGGTCGCTGCAACGTCCACGAGAGGCTGCAACAAGGTCCTATGTCATCCCGACTAGGACCTCGTCAAGGAATAGAGTCAAAAGGCTGGGTCCACGACAAAATCCCGATCAACCCCAGTATACTCCCTTGAACAAGCCGTGTGTAGAGATATACGAGCTGCACACCAACCTGTTCGAGAAGCCACGTCCTATGAAAAAGTCGGCTGATCGCAGTTCAAAGAAGCAATATTGCGCATTCCATGAGGATTATGGCCATGACACGGAGGAGTGCCGCGACCTCGCGGAGGATATTGAGGCCTTGATCTAGGATGGTACTCTCAAAAAGTATCAAAGCCAAGGCAATGGCCAGGGCAAGGGCAAGAAGCGCCATGGTCGGGGAAAAAGTAGCTGCCAGCCCAACAAGAAGAACAGACATGAGCCCGACGACGACAATAATGACGACACCCCGCCTCATCAGTTCGATGGAGCAATTGAGGCCATTACTGGACTGCCCCCGGGACAAACCAAATCGTCCCTCAAATCTGAAGTCCGAGCTCCGAGCACGGAGGAGCCCGCAGGCAAGAGATTCAAGAAGGAGGAGGACATCACTTTCTCTAAGGCAGATCCTGTGCCAGCAAAGACTCCGCGCCATGATGCCATAGATTCTAAGCTGGGGTCACAAACAAGTTGGTGCACAGGTGTTCGTCGATAGTGGTGCATCAGTGAGTGTCCTTTTTAGGGCATGCTATGATAAGATGAGCTTATCCCAGCGCCTTTGTCGTTAAAGAACTTCGCACAAGAGGAGACGCGACCTGATGGGGTCATCAGCCTGCCCGTCACAGTAGGTCGATCTCCGATCAGTTCAACCACAACCGTCCAGTTCTTTGTGGTATGTGCCCCGTCACCCTATAATATAATTCTTGGAAGGGATTGGCTCAATGCGGTGCGAGCCGTCTGCTCAACATACCATTTTATGGTAAAAATCCCGACCAAAAACAGGGTAGTTACTGTAAAGGGCGACTAGAAGCGGGCGAAAGAGTGCATGCAAATCGCACTCCGCGGTGCCGAGACTACCGAACGGCACCATCAAGCATAGCAATTAAAGAAGACGGAGTTGGAACAAGAGAAGACGCCACCTGCTGCAGCGCCACTCACCGAGGATGTCCTACTATATGACGATGAGCCAACCAAGGTCGTCAAGGTTGGGTTCGCGGGACCTCCTCAACTCAGTTCGTAGGTGATCCAACTCCTCAAGGCATATCAGGACGTCTTCGCATGGACACCCCTAGACATGACGGGAGTGTCACCGAACATCATTACTCACAGGCTCAACATCGACCCGAACATAATGCCGGTGAAGCAAAAGCAGCGTCAGTTCGCTGCGGACAGAAACAGGGCAATTCAGGAACAGGTTAACCAGCTACTTCAAGAAAAGATCCTCTTCGAAGTAAAGTATCCAACCTGGATTGCCAACCTCGTGATGGTCCGGAAAGCAGGAGGAGGATGGCGCATGTGCGTGGACTACACCGATCTCAACAAGCACTGCCCAAAGGATTATTATCCCCTCCTAAATATAGATAGAAAAGTAGAAGCCTTAGTAGGTTATAGTATTTTTTGCTTTTTAGACTTGTATAAAGGGTATTATCAAGTATTAATGAGTAATCAAGACACCCTCAAAACAACATTTATCACTAATTTTTAGTTTTCGCGTATAGAAAGATGCACTTTGGTCTAAAAAATGCAGGAGCGACCTACCAGAGGATGGTCGACAAAATATTCCAGCCCCATATAGGGAAGATCGTCGAGGTTTATGTCGATGACATAGTCGTCAAAAGCAGAGAAGAGACCACCTTTGCCAGCGACCTGTGAACTGTCTTCGACATTCTCCGATCGTCCAATCTCAAGGTGAACCCAGAGAAGTGCACCTTCATGGTGCAAGCTGGAAAGTTCCTCGGTTGTTGGGTATCACAAAAGGGTTTGGAAGCAAACCCGTCCAAAGTTCAGGTCATCAGGGATATGGCGATCCCCAAGTCCATCCATGATGTGTATAAACTTACTGGATGCCTCGCTGCCTTAAGCCATTCCTGTCAAAAGCGGCGTAAAAGCAGCTCTCATTCTTCCAAATCCTAAAGAAGGCTCCGAACTTCGAGTGGAAAGAGGAACATCGCAAGGCCTTTGAGGATCTCAAAGGTTATATCACCAGACTACCTACATTATCCGTGCCAAAGGAGGGAGAGCCTTTGTCACTATACCTTGGAGCATCAGATGAGTCCATCAGTGCAGTGCTAATCCGCGAAGAGGAACGTCGCTAGCTCCCTGTCTACTTCATAAGCCGAGCACTCAAAGGACCCGAGCAAAGGTATCAACCATTGGAGAAGATTGCACTAGCGCTCGTCAATGCTGCGAGGCGATTGAGGCCATACTTCCATGCACATCCAATCCAAGTCTTGACTGACCTCCCACTTCGCCAAGTCCTCACCAAGCTGAAGCCTCAGGATGCATTGCGAAGTGGGCAATTGAGCTTGGGGAACACACCATCTCTTTCCTTCCCCGCAAGGCCATAAAAGGACAAGTTTTGGCTGATTTTTTAGCTGAGGCAAAATTTAAGGAAGACCAGAAAGCTCCCGAGCAGACCCCGAAGAGAGTTATCGTCGAACAACCAAAAGAGCTGCGAACTGTTGGCAGATATTTGTTGATGGAGCTTCGGGAAAAGCAGGTTGTGGTGCGGAGATCCTACTTATCAGTCCAGAAGGACACGAGGTAACCTATTCACTCCGTTTCTCCTTCTTAACTACCAACAATGAGGTGGAGTATGAAGCGATCCTTCATGGGCTACGTCTCGCAAAGAGCCTAAATATTGAGGCTATCAAGGTTCATAGCGACTCCCAAGTTGTAGTGAACCACATATTATGTACCAGTGAAGCCCGCGGAGAAAAGATGAAAAGGTACCTCGAAAAAGTCCGCAGCTCGCAGAAGATGTTCTCTTATTTCGAACTGGTTAGAACCCACGAGGACAAAACCACCGAGTGGACATCCTGAGTAAGCTCGCATCATCCAATTCAACCAGTTCGCCAGTAGAGGAGATCAAGAGCAGAAGTATAGACGAGGTTGAAGTGAGTGACATCAACGATGAGCCTAACTGGATGGCCCCAATCCGCACATACTTGGAAACAGGGGAGATACCTGATGACAAGCTCGAAGCTCGCAAACTTCTCGCTAAATCACTCAAGTATACGTTGGCACAAGGCGTTCTTTACCGCAAGTCCTACCTCCAACCCCTCCTGTGATGTGTAGGACCAACAGAAGCGAACTACATCCTGAGAGAAGTTCATGAAGGGTCCTATAGCAGCCACATTGGACCCCGAGCACTGTCCAAAAAGGTAATGCGAAGTGGATATTATTGACCAACGTTGACTCACGATGCAACCGAGTTGGTTAAGAGCTGTTCGCAGTGTCAAGTCCACGCCAATGTACCGCGACTACCACAAACAGAGCTCGCCAACATGCAAAGCCCGTGGCCGTTCATGCAATGGGGGATTGACATAGTTGGACCCTTTGACAAGGCCCCGGGGCAGATGCAGTTCATGATCGTCGCGATTGATTACTTCACAAAATGGGTACAGGCCGAACCACTGGCTAAGATCACGAGTAAGAATGCCCGCAACTTTGTATGGAAGAACATCGTTTGTCGATTCGAGATACCACATGTTTAGTCTCGGATAATGAGACACAGTTCATGGATAGGATATTCAGAGAATGGTGCGAGGAACTCAACATTCAGCAAAAGTTCACCTCAGTTGCACATCCTCAAGCAAACAGACAGACCGAGGTCACCAATCGAACTATCGTGAACGGACTAAAGTCTCGACTGGGATGAGCTAAAGGGTTATGGGTGGAAAACTTACCAAATATCATGTGGTCCTATTGAACTACGCCCAAAACCTCGCATGGAGAGACACTATATAGTCTATCCTACGGCACCGAGGTGGTCATACCAGTTGAGATCAGAATGTCAAGCTCTCGTATCATACACTTTTCCGAAAAGGTCAATGATGAAAACCTCCGAGCAGACTTAGACTTGTTAGAAGAAAAGAGAGAGCTCGCATTCATCAAGGAAGCCCGCTATAAGCATCAAGTAGCTCGCTACTACAATCGCCGAGTAAAGCACCATCACTTCCAGGTCGGAGACTTTGTACTCCGCAACAATGAAGTCAGCAAAGCAGAAAAGCTAGGAAAATTGGAAGCCACATGGGAAGGCCCGTATCAGATCGCAGAAGATCTGGGAAAGGGTTCGTACAAGCTCGCACATTTGTCTGGTGAGCCCATACCTCGCACTTGGCATATTTTCAATTTGAAGATGTTTTATGTATAAGTGGGTGATCCGTAGGATAGACATATAGTATTGCATTATTACAGCTTCGTGTACATATTTTTATTATTCTTTCAGAATTTTAACTTTCTTTATTAATAAAATTCATTTTTCATTCATGAGTCTCATACATGTTTTTGAATGCCCTACTTATACGTAAAAATTCGCACATTAAATCTCTAAGGCTGGCCAACTTATGAGACATCATTTATCTCCGGACTCAATACACCCGAACACAGGGTTAAAAGTCCCATAAAGGAGACACCAATACTTTGAACTAGCCTTGACTTAGGTTATCGCAAACAAGAAGTACATACCCCGAACCAGTAGCGACCTTAGTCGCTACAAACGAGTGACAACATCACTTCGAACTAGTCGTGGCTCCGGTCGTCGTGAAACAGAAGCCATACATACTTCGAAAAATCATAGACATATGTCATTGCAAACAAGAAGTAAAACGAGATCGCTGCTCGCAGAATTGAGTTACGATAAGCAAAAGATATTATTACAGAAAAAGAAGATGTTCAATTGTAAAAATTCATATCTATTACATCAGGGTTGACGAGTCCTATTGCCCAGACTAAAGTTCTGCCATATGTCTGTAAAGTCTTGCTGAGCCTCAAAGTCAGTGTTCAAAAATGTGTCGAGGTCCATGCCGCGGCCTCGTCCTCCTCCGGACCCGTGACCTGATGCTCCACGACCTGATGATCGACCACCTCTGCGACCACTATTTGTAACAGGCTGAGCTCGCGGGATATTCGTGCTGGTTATCGAACAACAACAGCGGATGATGGACCAGCCTCATCAACTAAAGAGAAATCCCCAACCAGTTTGCTAAGTGAGGGTACTGATCCAAGATCACCTTATAATATCGAGCTATATCCTTCAGCTCGAGAATTTTCTCATGAAACACCATTGGCTCGCATTTTGGACTCCGACCATATTTATTGCAAGTTGTGACCAACTTCCGCACCTGTGAAATTGGCATGCCACCAGTCCGCTTCACAAAGAGCTCATAGGCCATGATCTCCTGATCCATCTGCTCGAGCTCTTTGTCACCACCACTGCTCGGCCATACTCATCCTTCCAATGCGACACCTCACCATCAAGGTCACGGGATGAACCCACTTTGGCCGGAACAACCGCCACAGACTGAGATGCCTTGTTCTTCCAGAAGGCAATTTCGGCCTTTACGACCTCAAGTGAGTCCTCCAATTCATTTATTCAGAGATAAAACGGAGATGCATCAAACATTTTAGGAGGTGGAGACTGATAAAAAGAGACAATATAAAATACAAGAGTTCAGAAAAATAATTCTTTTATTTCTCAAAAGCAGTGCCCGAGTGGCACTGTAATTACAAGGCTCCTGGAAAGGACGCAAAGCAAATTTTACAATAGGAGGAGAAATCAAACCTTAGTCTCAGGGTCAACTAAAGGAATCTTCTGATCCTCCGGAGACTGCTCCTCTCCAGTATCCTCCCCAGCTCGGGCAAAGGCCGCCTCCAGCTCAAGGTCGCGGTGCGCAGCAAAAGCTCACAAAACCTCAGCAGTCAAGAGGTCGGTGGTGCGCTCGAGCTCTCTTAATAGTGGAGACTCTTGCAGTACTGCCTTCACCTCCTCAGTCAGGATTTGGCTGCACTCCTCCGCCGATCGACGAGAGAACTCGTACTTGGATGGATCCAAGTCCGGGAAGTCCTTCCCGACGACCACCAATGCCTCCACGGTGAAGTCCCCACCAAGGGCGCTCCCAGCAACGAAAGCCAATCGAACGAATCTCTGGGAGAGCAGCAACCTCTCCCTAAAGGCCCGCAACATTGTCCTTGCGAGCTTACAACCTTGGCTTGGAGCTCCTCCTTCTCATGCTCCTTTCTGGCGACCTCAGCCTTAGCCAAGGCCGCCTCTTTTCGAGCCGCTGCAGCCTTCCGACGAGCCTCCAAAGCTCACGCCACTGACTCATCCATCTTCGAGCGTAGCCGCTCGAGCTCCTCAGACTTCTCAGCTGCGACCTTTGCAGCTATGCTCTTCTCCAACAGGACTGCACCCTGCGAGATAATTCTCCTAGCCCTCTGCACAGTTTACAAGATAAATATCAGCCTCTACAGATCGGCCAGAATTTACAAGAATAAACAAGCACATCAACTACTTACCTCAGCATCAGAGACGGCCGACGGGCCGTCTGGATCCTAAGTCAGATCGACCGGCATATCCAGCAACGTATGCACTGGAACCCTCGACTCTTTCAACCCCTTCTTGAGCTGCTTGAGGGGCTGATCGTTCGGGGAGTGATCCCAGATCTGCGGGGACAACATGTTTGTCACAGTCCG
>JAOWBJ010111353.1:0-14004 GCA_028566335.1 Monarda citriodora | reverse complement strand
CATAAACTCACATATTTTATTTAGAGTTGTATTTTTACCACTAATGTATTTGATGTTTCAATAAAAAAATTGAATGATTCTTGTTAGTATATTTTTAGCATATTTAGAATGAGATATTAGAATTCTAAAAAAGTGAAAAAATAATAAAAACATACTACTATACATTAGAATCAGAAAAAGTGAAAATTAACTAAAAAAAACTGAAAAATAGTAAAGGATGAGGGAGCTGGGAATTTTGGAGCGCTTACCAGCTGCGCTAGATTTCTATATATTTTAAAGTACGACAATATTTATTTTTATATTAACCATTACGCGAACCGGTTTCAACATACCAAACTGGATCGGTATTTCGGCCGGGTCCCGATCAGACTGGTTCGACCGGCCGGTCCGGTCCGATCATGAAAACATTGGTTACCATCACATACACTCATCGCTACAGACACAAAACCATTCCAACATAGAGAAACTCCTCTTTCACAAACACATACAGACGAAAAATTTAAATATTTCAAGCTCAGACGAGATAGTAGAAGATGCAGAAAGTTACGAATGCAATGAGAAGAACTAACAAAAAGAGAACAAGACCGACATAAATATCTATCGAAGCTGGTATCAATTTTAAGTTCAGAGATTATTTTATATGAAAATTTGGTTGTATACCTTGCCATTACCTGTTTGCGGCTCTGGCATCCTTTTTGTTTTTAGATTCCTCCAAAAAAATGAAAGTTTTTTTAGGAAATCGTCAGTACCGATAGTATCATGTTTAAGAAAAAAAATTAAAAAGAATCTGCGAATAATTCATCACTTACATTTGGAAACTGATTTTTTTCCCAGCTTCGATATGTTGCTTATCACCAGATTTAGAACATTGGTTCTTATTTGAGTTGCTGTCATCAGCTTCCAAAAAGTGTTGATCCGGAAAAATATAAATTAGGTTATAAGATATTTTAGGTTCGTACATAAACTGTATTATAAGATATGTTTTAAGGACTGAAATTAAGAAACGAGAAACCTTATCATTCATGCATCTTCACCTCATGTACGTCGGATGTGGATTTCCTGTCACCTCTTAGTAGATCTATGCTCCAGGATCATTTATTTATGTAGCTTTAGTCCCTTTGACAAAAAAAAGGTTCGATGGTCAATGAATTTTTTTAGAACAAATCCTGCAGCAGATTTGTGCTCCATATCCAGTATGGAGCATGAGAAGAATAGTGTTTTAAAAAAATAATGATAAATATAGGAAATATTTATCATTATGAAAAGCAAGATCTGACCTCTTTATGAAAACCACACCCTGCGCCAAGCACAATTCAATGTGCTATCGAATGCACACTCACAAATCATTTTTAAGCTTTCACTACAAACCCTTACATTACAAAAGCATAATCTTAGTACTCATCACTGATGTTGTGATACCGATGATGAATGAAACACACTAATTCACATCCTTCTTCATCATTTCATGCAAAAAAAATATCACTTTTTCTATTAGACAAAAAAGCTATGTTCACCCTCATCATAATTTGCAGTTTTTTCACAAACTAGAACTAATTAAATACATAAGGAGATGAGAAGAAGAAAAAGAAGAAGAAGAAGAAGAAGAAGAGGAAGAAGAGGAAGAAGAAGAAGAGGAAGAGGAAGAAGAGGAAGAGGAAGAGGAAGAGGAAGAGGAAGAGGAAGAGGAAGAAGAAGAAGATCATATTGGGCGAGAAACAAAGTCATGTGGCTGGTGAGATTGAAACGAGCAGTGAGCTAGTGGCCGGCCTCCACATTGAGCTGGCCGCCGCCGCCGCGCTTTCGAATCTCGAAAATCGCCCTCTTGAAAGCCTCGGTATTAACGGTGACGCCATCCCCCACCGCCCCGAAATCGGTGAGATTGAAGATCAGAGGGCGAAGGCGGGGAATGGGTCGGGATAACGGGCTCCAGAAGCGGCCGGCGGCTGCCCTCTGCCACACGATGATGAGAACGAATCCGATGGCCCAGATGAGAGTGAGCAGTGTGAGGTGGAATGAAAGAAAGTGAGGGATCGATTCGATTGAGGTAATGATAAATATAGGAAATATTACCGAGAATACTTGATGTCACCGATTCAAAACAAAAACGACTTTCCAAATTTTTCGACAATGGAAATCTTCCTTCGATCTACAAATTTTCGGCTGAAAAAGGACAATCAGCTTCACAAAAATTCTGAGAAATGAAAAACTCCTCAAGATTTACAGGAGGAAAAAAAATATAGATAAATACAGGAAATATTACCGATCTTACCCTCGAAGCTATGGATCTAGCTCGGAGTTGGAAAATTCGTCGAATGGCTTGCATGTAGTTTCAAAACATGTAGATCTGTCAGACCCGTGCGATATTATGGGTGTTTAGAGATTTGTTTGAAAAAGAGGGGTTTTCTTTGGTTGAGATACTGTGTAAAACTTTGAGTTGTAGCCGATTGTCATTCTAGATGTCGTTGGATAAAAATTTGAGGCTGGATTTCAATGAACCTTCTATTACTCCATTTACACAATGAGTGCGAAGTTGAAGAGTTTAACAGAATAAGGGAGAAGAGATGTGGGAAATATTTTACCAGATTCTTGCAGAAGAGAGGGGTTGGGGAGGTGACGACCTTGATTCACTGCACTACACCAAAAAAGGTTATAGACAATGGGAATTTCGTGTTGTCTATAACGAAATTTCCCGTTGTCTATGGCCTTGTTGTCTATTACAGAGCGCTTATAGACAAAAACCGTGTTGTCTATCTTATTATAGACAACGGGGAGTCACCGTTGTCTATAATGTTATAGACAACGCGTTTTTCCCGTTGTCTATAACCCCAAAACTGTGTTGTCTATAACCTTATAGACAACGCGAATTTTATAATAGACAACACGAAATCCCCGTTGTCTATATTAAATGCACAATTAAAAAAAATTAAAAATAATAATAATAAATTACTAATACTAATCTTCTATTGAATAAATTGAGAGTTTAGTTTTACAAATTAAAGCCTGTTTAAAATGAAATCCATTGAAGAACAGTAGGAAGTTCCACAAGTCGAGCAACGTGATTGATTTTCCTCTGAGATAAAAACACATCAAGGCCAAAAGGCCAAAGCTGCTTTCTCGGTAGGCACTCCACTCAGGCTGCTCGTCCCAGCAAAACCTCCCTTTCGCGGGCCCAGTTGAGAAATTCGTGTGACAAACACTTCCGAATTGGAGGCAAAGTCTCGATAAATAAAAGAAGATATCATTTGCTGTGATAACAAAAGAAAATAATATTGGAGGCCTTAAAGTCTCGATAAATACTGTCTGAAGCATGCAGAAAAGCCAGGCCCTTTGCTGCTCCTATCGCTATTTTGAGTCTTATATCCCATGATAAGGGCTCGGTAGAAGCATTTCCTGCATGTAAAGAACAAGCACAGATTAGCATACCCAGTCTCACTCAGCTCGAATTTCTGTTAATTTTTTCTGTATAAGGTTCTTACGTCTAAAAAGATGGTTTTCCAGGCTTCCTTTCTGCATAAATTCATAAACAAGCAGCAGTTCTTTATCTTCCCAACAGTATCCCAAAAGCTTTACCAAGTTAGGATGTGACAACCTTCCCAAGAAGTTCACTTCTGACTGCAAATTTAAATTGAGCAGCCAATCAAAAGTAGCGCCTAAATTCGTAAAATATAACAGAAAAGTTATAGGAAAGCCAAATGGAGATAAATTAAGATTTTAACATTAAGATAGGCACGAAGAGAATTCAACAAAGATTCATTGCCAATCAGTAAATTAAAACAAAATAAACACACAGTTTGTAAGGAAAATATAGTAATTATTTATTTCACATTATGCAGGACCACATTCCATGTGTTCAATACAAGTAAATGAACAAAGAGAGAGCTAGGGGTCAACCAGATAATAGAATTATTGTTATCAATCTGCACCCTATGTTATCAATCTGCACTTTCTATAAACACAATGTTCAAACATATATCCTCTTAACACAAAGTCAGAATTTAATCATTCTTACCTCTGGAACTCGGAATATAGTGGTAAAATTACTGCTAGTTTTATCCAATACAGGCCGGAAAGCTTTCTAACTAAATTTGTTCTAAACTATGCAACTGCATCATTTACACATTTGCGAAATAGGGTTCATCGAGTGGTTATTTCTGATTAGAGAATTATTAAAGATACCTCTATTTCACCCTTTCATACACCCATGCATGCCCCTCTCAACTCCCTCCTCCTTCTTCAGTCCTCCTCTTTGCTGCTTCTTCCCGCATCCTCTGCAAGAGAAATTGATAAATAAATTAATATTCAAAATGACATGGTATCATGACTGAATAATAGGTAATAGGTAAGGGTTGGGGGAAGAATGAAGAAAAGTAGATTTGCAGATGCTGTTACCTTTGCTTTCTGGAAATGTTGGTGCAGTGCAGTGTTGCTTTCTGGAAGTGAGCAATGCTTTTGGTGGTATGCTCACATGATGATATCCCATCATCATCTTCAATCACTTTTACCATCTCCGTGCAGCTACTAATCTCTAGTTTTTGGAGGTTGACAAGATTTTGTAAAATAAGCAGTTTTTCAAGATCAGATTTTTATGTTCTTTTGCAGCTTGTGATTGTGATTATGTTGTGCCCTTTCAACATCCTGTACCGTTCGAGTCGTTTCTTCCTCCTCGTCTGCGTCTTCCATTGCCTCTTAGCTCCCCTTTATAAGGTAAAAGAGCTTAATCAGCAAAGTTTTTAACAAAATTTTGCTACACTTTTGTACTTACATCTGTACAAAGTTTTTAGCAAAGTAACACTGTCCCGGTTTCTTTTTTCTGCAGATTTTGAATGTGCTGCTGAGATTAGCATGGATGCAGACTGTGATGAACATCACTGTTTTCTCACTGCACAGGCAGACTATGGTTGCCCTCGTGGCTTCTCTCGAGATTCTTCGTCGCGGTTTGTGGAATTTCTTCAGGTAAATATAACTGTTTTACAGTTACATCCACAGTCTAATTCTCAAAAGTTTTTTATGAGTTGATGTGGAAAAATAGTGTGTGATGGGAACTGTTGATGTGCAGGCTGGAGAACGAACATCTCAACAACGTTGGGAAGTATCGAGCTTTTAAGTCGGTTCCGTTACCGTTTAACTACAATGAAGATGAGGATAAAGATGAGTAGAAAAATGCAACGCCGCAGCTTGTATAGATGATGAGATTCAGACAAGATGATGACAGTGAAAGGGAATACTTTTCACCAGCATCAAACAGTCATATTCTTTGATATTTTACTCATTCCTAACTGTAATCTGCCAAATTCACACATTGTAAAGTCCCTTTTTTGACATAGCATCCAGTCTTCCAGCCTTATCAACAAGTTTATTAGAGCATGAATAACGACAGCCAAAATGATAAAAAAAAATTTGTCAAGCTGTGTGGAATACCTTAGGTAGAGGAACATCCCATTTTCCAGCCTTTTCTTTCTGTTTTTGCTTTACTGTATTGCTAAGCACCTGCATATATAGAGAGCTATTTTGAGCACTATTCCAAAATTTAAGCTACTTAATAGTTATATTATAACACTTAGCTTTGCTCTTGTGGTCTCGTCACGATCAAGAAGATATGTAGGGAGTGCTCCTTCACGGACATTATCATCAACCTTGCGCCTTAGTTGCTGCAGGTGAAGGTGCGGATGCAGGAACTTCACTTCTCTTCACCACCTGAAACACCACCAACTCTGCTTCTCGAAGTCGAGCTCGAAGTTGAGCTTAAAAAGGAAATCGTGCTCGAATTATCATCGGAGCTATCGTACCTAGAACGAACCGGTGAAACCCGTGTTCATCAACACCTGAATGACCCTTGAATGATCTAAGCTAGCTGAAAGCAGCAGCAGAAATTCCAATACACTTCGTCCCTCCAAAAAATGCAAATCAACTACGTCGACACAATTCAAACAACTATCCACACTTTAAAATACAACATGCTTCAAAAATCAATTGGCAGAGATTGAATGAGAAAGGACTGATTCAGCTAAAATTATACACACAAAGGAAATTTCGATGCTTCGTTTTAATTATCATTAATAGATTAGAGTAGCAGCTGACCTGAAAATAGACCCCATTAACTTCGGCAATGGTTGACGCAGACAGTTACTCAACAACACAGAAATAACTCCACCCCTCGTTTCTCCAGCAGGACGAATCGGAATAGGACTAGCCGCCACCGCCGCGGAGGATGTTTGTCCCGACGATCGGCGGCGGGGGAAGATGTCCTGCGGCGAGCCTTCGCAGGGGCGGCGATAGCGAGGGCAGACGCAGAGGAGCGACAACGGTATCTTGAAACTAGGGCACAGCTTTTTGGGAAGAAACAAAATATTCAGACAACGGGTTTTATAATTCGTGTTGTCTATGACCGCATCTCATACACAACGGGGTTTAGTTCACCGTTGTCTATATATATTATAGACAACGCGGTATTTTACCCGTGGTCTATGTCTCTTATAGACAACGCGGTTTGTGCCCGTTGTCTATTGCCGCGTCTTATAGACAACGGGGAATTAAACCCCGTTGTCTATAACGTTATAGACAACACGAATAAATTCCCCGTTGTCTATAATATGTTGTCTATATCTGTTTTTCTTGTAGTGTTTTCTCCCAAAAATCGGAAATAATTTAAATCCCGAAACTGCCTCGAACAGGCCCCGCCAGCGTGGGACCCTACCCTGCGGGCGCAGGCTTCAAACTGCAGTCTCCGGTCAGCGAGCGCTGGCTCGACCCCCGCGAGCGCGGGCTAGCTTGGCTCGGTCCGGTCTTTTCTCTTCTCGTCCCGTCTTCTCGCCTTTTCACGTCTTCACTCCAATTTCCTCGATTTTAGCTCCTTTTTCCTATATTTTGACAAATATACGCACAAGAGCATCAAACTTCAAAAGATTGAGAAACCGAAGCATAAACGTACATAAACAATGGATTTATATCGAATAATCAGCATTAAAGAACCGTAAAAAGCGTAGAAAATCCATGTTTATCAGGGCTCATCTTGGTTACTCCTATTAAGTGTTCTATGTAAATCTAAATGTCAATTGTTGATGATGTTAACTGGAATAACTTAATAATCTTAGCTTGAAGATGTAGATGTTTCATGGTTGGATAGAGAGATTGGATATGTCATTTTATATAAATTATTGTCGTGCATCGCATGTGTGCAAAACTAGTTAATCTTATTTACGAAGTTAGCACGGAAATTGACTGCATTGATTTCTAATTTTGAACTCACCTGATATACTACTATATAAAGTGGTATGTGAAATGTTAAAAATACCTTCGATTTTACCAAAAATAGAAAGTGGTGTACAATACATATCCGGATTCGATTCTTGGTGGGTGCATTTATTATTTTTCTTTTCGATTCTACTTTTGGGTCTAACTCACTCTCAGGCCCAATAACTAGTACTTAAACAAACATTTAATTTTTATTTTTAATTTACTTGATAAATTCATTCACATTCCAACACAAACACAATTTATATTTAATTATTTTCACTGCAACGGTCGGGCACATGCCGGTATAGATAATTAGTGTTTTGCAATTTAAAAATAAAAACAAAAAAGGTGCAGCCCAAGGTATTGGGCCCAAATCCAATTAGAACGCTTTCAACTTCGGATTAAGGAGAGAAAATTAAATAACATTTCCACTTCTTGATTTAATTATGAGAAATCGGTAGAAGCATGATCATGGTATCATAAATATAAACTAGCATGTTGCTCGTGCGTTGCGACGGAAAAAATTAAATATAAATTGTGTTTGTGTTGAAATGTGAATGAATTTATTAAGTAAATTAAAAATAATAATTAGATGTTAATTTAAATAATAGTTATTGAGCTTGAGAGTGAGAGTAAGCCCAAAAGTAGAACTAAAAAAAAATGTATCAGTCAGGAATCGAACTCAGATCTGTGTTGTGCATATCTGTTTTTCGCAAAAATAAGAGCATTTTAGACATTAAAAAATGTTTACACTTCTATTTTTGAGAGAAGTCTATTCTTATTATATAGTAGTATAGATAATCCAGTCAATCCATACGTGGAGTCTTATTTTAAGATAGGCATAACAATGATGATATGTGTGATGCTGATTCACCGTGTGAAATGATGTATGGTAGACGTGCACGATTTTAGAGGACCGCATGGCCTGGAACAAAAATCGGGGGTAGCCCGACAGTTGGAGGATCGTGGCACGGCCTGGATGGAGTGGTTAGGGCAAGGACTGAGCATGTACGAACCTTGGCCAAACGGGTTGAGACCGGCGGTCCGAGCTTCAGGTCCGGCGGGCTCGAAAAAATGGCGGTACGAAGAAACTAACTGTTTGAACTATCAGGCCCGTGAACCAATAGGCCAAAAAGTGAACCGATGATTCGTTTTGAACCGACGGGCTGGGCCCAAAGCAATGAGCCCAATGGGAAAATCAAAAAAATGAGGAATAATTTTAATTTTGAGAAATGGTGGTGGTTCATGTTGGCAATCCAGAATCAAATCAGAAGAGGGAAATCAGGCACCAAATCTGCACAAATCAAAGAAATAATATTAGTACCTAGAATAGATGATTTATTTCCATACTTAGCTATTTCTATGTACTATAAATTGTAGCTTGATTCAGACCATCGAGTATCAATGAAAATCGTTCACCTCTTCTCTAAGATATGTCTCTTTTCACCTTCTTCCAGTATTTTATACAAACCAACATGGTATCAAAGCAGAGAACGATCCTATAGGATATGATCTGTTCTGCATCATCATCTACCGTATACCTGTTTTTTCCACAATGGCCAAAGAAGAGGATAACAGTCTAGTGAGCACAGAGCAGACTCTGCAAGGTGCAGAGTCTCTCGCACAACAACTAGCAGTTCTGCTGCAACAATACAGTCAACCTAAACACGATTCTAGACAAACAAAAGCCAACTTCAGTCAAACAATAACCGAAATCGGCAGTGGACTGGCGGCGTATGGGTCTCAAGATGGAGAAGCCGCCGGCCTAGCCACCAAGGGATTCAAGCCAAACCCTAACCACCGGTCAACCCCCATCAAGGGTTTTACTACGTGGACGAGATTGCTCAAAAAGGCTCAGCAATGCTGACTACCGGGACCACATCTCATACTGCTTGGTTATGGCATCGTCGTCTAGGACACCCCTCTGACGGTTACCTCAAACTTCTTTTTCCTAGTCTCATGAATTCAACTCATATTCAATGTGATACGTGTGTATTAGCAAAAAGTCATAGGCAAACTTTTAGACCTAATAATACTCGTATGCCTACTATGTTCTCATTGGTACACACTGATATTTGGGGGCCTGCACCTGTTCTGGGTGGACAAAGTTTTATGTATTTCATTTTATTTGTGGATGACCATATTCGAATGACATGGGTTAATTTTTTACGAAAAAAATCAGAAGTTTTTTCTAAGTTCTTACACTTTTACACCCTTGTTCAACACCAATTCCAGACTAATATCCAGACTTTAAGGTCGGACAATGGGGGGAGTTTGTAAATTCTGCCATGTCACAGTTCTTTCATGATAAGGGTCTAATTCACCAAACTACCTGTCCACACACACCTGGATAAAATGGAGTGGCTGAAAGAAAAAATTGAATTATCCTAGAAGTCACTCGAGCTCTCCTCGTAGATTCCAAAGCCTCAACCTTTTTTGGCCTGAAGCCGTAGCTACAGCGGTGTACTTGATCAATAGACTGCCTACAAAAAGCCTTAACCTTAAAACCCCAATACAGTGCTTGTCTAAAGTTGCCGAAATACCTCTACCCCTTACTCTAAAGCCTCGTATCTTCGGGTGTTCGGCCTTCTTACACATTCCCAAATCGAAAAGAACCAAGCTTGATCTGTGTGCCATAAAGTGTGTCTTTATTGGGTATGGGATGAACCAGAAGGGGTATCGGTGTTACAGCCTTAAATCTCGTCGCATGTTTACCATAATGAACCGCGACTTCCTTGAAACCGAATTCGTCTATCATACCCACCTTAGGAGTCAGGGGGAGAATACAACTGTTGTGGACTCCCTAAGCTGGCTAACTTCGTTAATGCTAAAATCAAGCAGTCTTGATGAGGTGGCCCCAAAACTGTCTGCTGATTGTGCCACTGAGCCGATCTCTACCTTATTGCCTCAGCCTTTGGATCTTAGTGAAATGTCCGGTTCTTCTCCTTCCTACCCGATATCCAAGGTATGTGAATATGTCCCTGAGACTAAGCTTTCCTTGTCCATTCCTCTTGGCACTACTGGTCATGCTATTTCAGAAGATGTGGAACCAACTTTGGAGGAAATCGAGGTTACTGAGCCCGGAGTTCCAGAAAGATATAGTCCTCCCCGTGTCAACAGAGGAGTTCCACCGAAAAGATACTCGCCGGAGAAAATATCTCGGAATTCGAGATACACAGTCTCAAATTTAGCCAAAGAAAATCTCTCGAAGATGGTGAGTACTTTCCAAACTGCTCTTTATGACGAAGAGGATCTTCCGAGGACTGCTGGAGAGACACTCAAGTCTAAACAATGGACGGAAGCAATAGAGAAGGAGATGAGTGCACTTGATCGAAATAACACGTGGGAGATTTGCGAGTTACCACCGGGGAAGAAACTAGTGGGGTGTAGATGAGTGTTCAACATTAAGAGGAAACCAGATGGATCTATCGAAAGATATAAAGCTCGATTGGTTGCGAAGGGATACACCCAAGTGTATGGGATCGACTACTCATAAACCTCCTGTTCGGTAGCCAAGATGAATACAGTCAGAGTGCTACTTTCTGTGGCAGCAAACCTAGATTGGCCTCTCCATCAATTCGATGTCACCAATGCTTTCCTTCACGGAGAGTTGACGAAGTCCATCTACATGGAACCTCCTCCAGGCTATGAATCGAGGTTCAAGGGAAATGAAGTGTGCAAGCTAAAAAAGACACTATATGGCCTTAGACAATCGCCAAGGGTGTGGTTCGGTAGATTCACTGTCACCATGAAGAAATATGGTTATCAACAAAGCAATGTCGACCATACCCTCTTCCTAAAGAAACGGGCTGGTCTAATTACATGTCTGATCATCTATGTCGACGACATGATCATTACGGATAATGATGTGGAAGAAATCAAGAAGCTAATGAAGAATCTGTTCCAGGAGTTCGACATGAATAATCTGGGAAACCTGAAGTACTTTCTAGGCATCGAGGTACTTCGATCAGGCCAAGGGATCTTCATTTGTCAGAAGAAATACACTCTAGACCTTCTTGCTGAGACTGGAATGCTAGATTGCTAACCTACGGATACTCCAATTGTGGTCAATCACAAGCTGCAAGTTGTGGAAGGTGCAGCGATAACTGATCAAGGACAATACCAACGCCTTGTGGGAAGGCTTATTTACCTCTCTCACACCAGACCAGATATAGCCTATGCGGTGGGTGTAGTCAGCCGGTTTATACATCAACCGCAGTCAGATCAGGTGGATGCAACACTCCGAATAGTCAGATACCTAAGGAAGAGTTTTGATTATGGCCTATTCTTCGGCAAACATGGTCATACGAGGATAAAAAGGTATACGGATGCTGCTGGGCAGGATATCCAATGGATATGAGATCAACCAGTGGATATGCCACATTTGTAGGAGGCAATCTCATCACCTGGAGAAGTAAGAAGCAGAAGATAGTGTCTCTCTCTAGTGCTGAAGCTGAATTTAGAGGAATCACGAGTGGACTGACGAATGTTCTTTGGCTGAGAAAGTTACTACGGGAGATTGGATATCTTGAAGGGAAGACTTTACGGATATATTGCGACAGCAAAGTTGCAATCAGAAAATCCGAAAATCCGGTTCAGCATGATAGAACCAAACATGTAGAGGTGGATCGACATTTCATCAAAGAAAAGATCGAGTCGGGAGTTGTCGAGATACCCTATATCAGATCAGAGGACCAGCTAGCGGATATCCTCACCAAAGCTGTGAATTCAAAAGTGTTTTCTAGTATACTTGGCAAGTTGAATATTGTTAACCCCGCTATTCAACTTGATGGGGAGTGTTGGCAATCTAGAATCAAATCAGAAGAGGGAAATCGGGCACCAGATCTACACAAATCAAAGAAATAATATTAGTACCTAGAATAGAGGATTTATATCCATACTTAGCTATTTCTGTGTACTATAAATTGTAGCTTGATTCAGACCATGAAAGCATCAATGAAAATCGTTCTCCTCTTCTCTAAGATATGTTTCTTTTCACCTTCTTCCAGTATTTTATACAAACCAACAACTTTAAGGCATGCCAACTACCACTCCTAACTGCAAAATCACGAAGTGTAATGGCTTCAAATTAATTGTTTTAACAAGTTCAGACTTCTGTTGGAAAAGTACCAGTTTTCGACCTAAAAAACCACAACAAATGGATTCGAAGATGGAAAAAGCTGAAAATTCATCAAAATCATCTCTTGCGGTATTGATTACAAACTAGAAAAGAAAGGATGATGACAAGGAAATTCTAACGATAGCCGAAGAAAATGGTAGAAGAGAGGGATGTTGATAACTATGAGAAAGTTTTCTTGTGTGAGATAATATTATTAATTGATTATTATTGGGGACTATAGATGCGTATTAATATTATTATTTTTTATGTCAAAAAAATGAAAAAAGGTCGTAGGTTTTTTTAGAAGATGGAGGGTTTGAGTTCAAGTATTATTGAGGGCTACACGTTTAGTAATGTTAATTAAGGATTAAAAGAATAATGTTGTAAAATTAGTATTTTTTTTTTACTACCATGAATTTTAGGAGCTACGATTAACAATTTGGGAACTATATTTAAAATTATGCGTTGGGAATAGTTGGGTGTTGGGCCATACCTTATTTGTAAAATATTTTGGAAATGGGCTTTGGTTTTTAATTTCATTAAGGGTAATTCTATACATAGCCCCCGAATTACTGTTTATAGCCCCTAATTAAATAAAAAAATAATAATTAATATTAATTGTACAATAATATCCCTTAACCTCCAAATCTGGATAAGATCGTATAGCCCCCAAACTTATATCCCTCACCTCATTTCTTAATCCTAACAAGGCGGTGGTACTCCTGTAGGGGAAATTCGCCGGCCAGAAGGCGACCAACGTGAAGAAATTCAACCACGGCACCCGTGACCGGCCCCACAGCCACTGTATCAAATATTAATGTCAAAGAGTACAGACAAGTTTTTCCATATAACATTAGCTCCTACTTGAATAAGCCTCTACACGCAAACTTGCAATGAATTGCAACTAACATCAATGGAGTCTGTTTGTGCCGATCCAAAATATCCGGATTCCCAAACCAATCCAAAAGCATAGAAAGAACCTCAGCCCGCACATTAGTAGCCGCCACGTGGAGCGCGGAGAGGCGATCGTAACAGTTCTGAGCCTCAAGATATTAGGGTCGTTCGTGGCGAGCGCTTCGACGGCGTCGACCTCTCCATTTGGAACATCATTGAACACCTCAATGTCTTCGAGTTTCTTGCAGCTGAGGCCTTGCCCCATATTCCGATACTCGCATCCACGATTGGTCGGCCACCACGGTGGGGGAAGGGTGATGCAATGGTGGCGCTGGTGTTGGGAGTGGAGATGGGGTTATATTGTAGTTTTAAGATTTTTTTTAATTAGATGGTAAGTTAAAGGGGTATTATTGAACAATCGATATTAATTTTTATTTATTATTTAATTAGGGGCTATGAAAAGTAATTTGGGGGCTATGTATAGAATCACCCTTTCATTAATAGTGGGAGTTGGGCTAAGACTGGAATCAAATGTAGAACTACATAATGTGGGTCCACATGCAAACACAACACCCTAAGAATATTTAATTAATGAGAATTTAGCATATATTAATCAGTGGATTCCACCTAACTATTTGCAGTACTATACTACTCCGATCAAGTAGTACAATTCAAGTACACCTTCTTCTTCAGTTATTCATTTTCCGTTTCTATTACTTACGGAAACAAAGTATGATAATCGTTGTGGATATATATGC